>JAURVB010002995.1:0-18939 GCA_033002965.1 Piper betle | reverse complement strand
GAATGTTGTCCAAGTTTTTTCTATTTGATTTGAACTCGAATTTTTTTAGTTCAACTTAAATTTAAAATAAATAAGTCAAGTTTGAGCATAGTTGAACTTAATTCAATTTGCTTGATTAATATCCCTGTTCTTTAATGAAATATTTTTTGGTGGCCTCTAAATAAACGTAAAATATAAAATTTTCAATTTATCATCTTTCATTTGAGGTGAGGGGATTGATCTGGCGCTGGATGGAGATTTGTGATCATAAAGAAGTTTCTGTACAATGTTAGTTTTATTCGGTGTTAGATGGAGATTAGCATGTGTTTTAACCTCTTTAGTTTTCTGTACTATGTTAGTCAGTATAACTCCTACTCGATGGTCATCTTATGTGCTCTTCTCTAACAGTTTCTTTAAGTAAGAATAGACTTGTTTTTCTTAACAAAAAAAAAAATCATATGTATTGGATGAACTGGCTAACAATATTTTTTAGAGAAATTATCGATAATTTTGAAGATTAAATTAATTATTTCGAATGTACACAAGAAAACTAATTTTAACACAGGTGGAAATAGTACACTGAACATGTTTGAGTATAATACACATGTCACAAATTTGACACCAAGTAAATAGGTAATGTAGAAGCATTATAACTAACTAGTAATAAAGCCAACACAATGTTTTGCTTGTTAAGTAGGTTAATATTATATAATTGCTAAACGTATAAATTACTAAATTATCAATTTTCAAGTGTCAAATATTTTAAATAGTATGAAATTAATTGAACTATAAGCTTTAAATATTATTACATTAATTAAATTATAAAAACTAATAAATATAGATTAGTGCTTTTTAACATCATCGTGTGAAAAAATACATGGCAAAACATTACAATTTAAGATATATGTATGTATGTATGTATAGACACACATACACATTAAACATGTGCAGTAGTTTGATCAACATAGATCCATTTAGGGCTACTAATTAAGCAAGTTAGCTCGTGAGTATTTAGCTTTCGGGTTAACTTGACTCGAAACTCGTCATTTAAATACTTGAATTTGAATTCGAATCTTACGAGCTGAATTTGAGCAGACTTAACTCGACTCAAAATCGACTTGTAGTTTAACTTAAACTTGACTCGGTAATATAATATAATAATATACATAATATGCCATTGTGGTGTTATGGTGTGTATTATATTTTATAGGATTTTTTAATTTTTTTGGTTTTTTAGAATTTATTATGAGTTAGTTATTATTTTTTACTTGATTTGGAGACAAATCAACATTTATTTACGATATCACCACCGACCCATTTCTTATCCCCCCTCCCCCCCCCCGACACTTCTCATTCCTCATACCCTTGACACCGCCTTCCTTCTCTGTCGCCAATGCCGCCTCCGACCACCACACCATCACCAATCGACGTCACTACTCACCATCAAAGCATCACCAACCATTCCCCCTGTCGTCTGGTCGTTCCTCGACATCCACAATGAGACGAAGCTATAAAACCCACGATTTGAGTCAGGGTTTTATATTCAGAAGCTGATCGGTTTGACCGTTATTTTTGAGTCGAGTCAGTTTCAGAACACGTGTACTGAGTCGACGCCAGTCGCGTATATGAGCTGATGGTCATGCGTACTTAAGTATATGATGATAACATCATGAATAGAGTAGAACAGAATGAGTTATCAGAATTTATAAGAATATGTCAGTTATGTTTTCTTTATTTTATTTTTATATACAGTGGATTGTAGAATTAGTTTTAAGTCGTTTACCGCGTTAGGACGTGCTACGGGTAGTTGGGTGGGTTGATAGTTCTAGAGCATATCATTATGATGTTTTGGTGTTTGTTTGATTTTATGAGATTTTCCCGATTTTTTTAGGATTTAATATGATTTAGTTATTATTCTTGACTCGAGCCAGATACGAGTCAAAGTATTATTTACAATATTGCCACCAATTATTTTTTTCTCACCCTCGACCTTTTCTTCTTCCTCGCCCAAACCCCTTGACGCTGCGCCTGTGCAGTGTCGCCGTCGCTATCGCGGATGCCACCCTGCCGCAGATTGGTGTCGCCTAGCCCTGCCATGGCATTGCCATGACACCCTGACTAGGACCGGCCACCATCTGGCTGCCGCGATGCAAGGAAGCTGTGCCTTTGAGTCGCGCTTTTATCGCTAGTCGCGCCGTCGACGACCGTCGTTGGTCGCGCCGTTGGTGACCGTCGCCACCATGATCAGGTGGTCGCCTCGACACCCTCAACCACTCTAACGACCTTTCTTGATCGGAGCGGAGGCTGTTGCCGCCTAGGGCGGCAGGATTGAGTCGCCCATCGTCGTCGGGTCTGTTTTACCATTTTTGGCGAGCCGTCGCTTCCATCGACCATGTCGACGTCGTAGATGAGTCGGGTTCACCAAGCCTGTTCCAAGGGTACCCAATACCCTTACTTTTCTGCCAGTAGACGCCTGTCGGAAACTGCCGAAACTCGTTAGAAAATTGGAATTGCTAGAATTCTCCGGATCTTCCGCGAAGGTCACCCAGTCAAGCCTAATTGAATTTTAGAGGTTGAAGAGCGCCGAATTTGAGCTCCGAGACACGAGACGGAACCCTAGCCGTCGCCAATTGCCGACGACATGAGGTATAATTACATTTGATTTGATTATTTAAAATTGATGATGATTGTTAGCATAACAAACTAGAATTAAATAGTTATCATGATGAATGTCAGACTATGAATGAAGTAAAGACGTGCATCATGTGATTTACAGGGAATGAAGGTTAAGTGATCTAATAAAGTAAATTAAATTTGAGCATGATAATCGAGTAGAACGTAACTTAGGAAATATAATAAAATTGGTGTTAATAGGATAAGTTTGAATTACTTTCACATTTATAATTCTTGATTGTTATGGTTGATGTTTGTATTGTGAGTGTGTTTGATCATGACGAGTTTGATTCATCATTTAGTTAGCGGGCGCTAGTATTTAGTTTTGATGTATAAGTACGGAGTAGGAGTTCCGCCTAGGCGTGATGACACGCTTAGAGCTTCTACCAGATCCATTTAGGACTCGTCTCTGTTTTACTATACTCTATTGTATGTTTGTTTTAATGTTTGCAGATTGAGTTAAGTGGCATTTTATTGGATCCCACTTAAGTCGGGCCATTTAATTGAATAGATCCAGAAAATCCGCGAAAACAAAATCTACCACAAATCTACCACATTTAACCCGTAAGCCTTCGAGGATGAGATCCATCGAGGATGATTTCGAAAACAAAATCTACCACAAATTGCCATTGGGCCTATTATATAAATCCCTTCTCAGGCTTGAGTGGATGTCGTGACAGTCAAAGCTGGCTTTGGATTAGTGCAGCAGATTGTTCCATTCCCGAAGGATCCTGATAACTCCACGTTTGAGTTCCTCACACCCGGAGAATGTGGAGGTTTACGGGTACTGTTTAGTACAACACATCTCCGAACTTGTAGTTTAAAGGGTACTAAAGGCGACTGCCTGAGAGTACTCGGCCTTCGTGCTCAAGGCCAGGAGAAATATGTAGGTAAGGAGAGGGCTTAGGATTCGAGACCAGAAAATAAAGTAAGAAAATGCCGGAGAGGCATCAGCAACAACAGATCAGTTAGTTCAAGATGCTATCGGGTCTACAGCCGAGTGGCTACTTCAGTAGGTGCCCTTCAGAGTGTTCAGAAGGAGTATATAATATTTTTTTCATATGATAGTTTGCTCTCATAGCCAACTTGTTATAGCTATTTTTTCCGGACGTAACACTTGTTATTGATATGTTTTTATACTATATGTAGGTAATAATCACGAGTTGGAGGAGCCAGTTTGGACGGAGGAGCACTATTGTCGCTTGCACACATATCAATCAATTGAGTGGTTATATTGTGTTTATGATGTTATTATATGGTGAATGGTGTGATTAAATGCTTGAGACATGATGATGTGACATGATTAAATATTAAGACATGATGATAAAATGTGAAACATGAATAGATTGCACAGTGAAAGCGTTGTGGGTTGAGACCCAAGCTTCAAAAAGAGTTACAGTATATTAAATTGTATGTGAATGAAATTGTTGATAAATGTATATATATTTATATATATTATTCTGACAGGGTGGCCCTTAATTGTATTTTTAGGGAGGAGCTGACCATTTTATTTTAGAATTTTTATTGATTTTGATTGTAATCGTATTGTTATATGAATTACTTTGCATGTCATCTATGTCGTATCATGTTAGGATTATGTGTATTTATCCATGCATGATGAGTTGTGTCTTCATCTTAAGACGCCGGGATTAGATCCGCATGAGTTGGGTTCAGGTTAGCTGACCTAACCGGGGCCTCTAATATACCAGTTTGGTTCAAGAGCGTTAACCGGATTTGGGTGTTACAGAATCTGCCGCGACTGCGCCGCGCTCCCAATGGTGATCCCATCGACAGTGACCATTGCCGCTGTCACCTTCCAATTGATTGGAGTGGAGCCCAGTGCTGCCCATCTTGGTCGGATTTTGTCACCCCACCATCGACTGCCCTTGTTTTGCCCTTTTTTGCTAGTTGCCTCCTCTATCAACCTTGTCGATGTCGTAGATGCGTTGGGCTCGCCGAACCAGTGCCAACGGTACCCTATACCACCTCCATCCCCACTATAAATGCCACCGACAACAGTTGCCAAAAACAGCCGCACCTCTGCCAATCGATGGCACTGGTCACCGTCAGAATATCGCTGACCATTCCCCTGGTCGTCGACCCTTTCATGATTTTCCCCAACCAGAGTGGAGCCCCGCATAGTCTATTTCGGTCAGATCTCGTCACCCCACCACAGACGGCCCTTGTTTTGCCCTTTTTCGATAAGCTGCCTTCTCTATTATAGACGCGTAAGGCTTACCAAACTAGTGTAAATAGTACCCTGTACCACAACCATCTTAGCTATAGCCGCCACAAACAACAATTACTCGAAAACAATCAAAATTGTGAACACGGAAAACTATTTTATTAATAGATTATTTTGTTAATTTTTAATCTTTATAAATATTTTTTTCTAAAATAATCTATTTTCGAGTTTATAAAACGACTTCGTTTTGAACTCCTAATTAAACTAATTTTGAATTCACAATCAAGTCAGTTTCGAGCCGGCTCTTAAAATTTAATAATTTAAATATATTCGAGTTTGAGTCGAACTTAAATAGTATAAAAATATTTAAATTAATTTTAAATATATATATTTAAAACTTATTCGATCACAAATTAAATTTAAACAAACTTTAAATTATACGAATCTTATTTTAACACACTCCTTGCTCGTTCGTTTATCAAGCAACCCGAGATCCGGCAATGTTGCTGCCCTTTCACGTGCTTGATCTTTATATACTCTCCCTCTACACACCCTCACCTGCATTGAATTTATTAATAGACAATCTGTTCAACAGGCCCATTTAATTAATCGACGAAGGCTAGTTTATTCAAGGCCAGCTTTTAATTCAACCAAAGAAAAACGTAAAAGTATGCTGCGACACATTAATTGGCCCGGCTGCAAAACAGGAGCCAGTACTGTGAATCTGGGGTGTAGTTAAAGAAGACGAACAGACGTCACTGATATATGAACAGGCTAACGCTGTACTGAATTGCTGCAAGCAATCAAAGCCGGCTTCACGTCTAATGGCACCGTAGTCTGTAGATGTGACCTCTTTCGTAGTAACATGTAGAGGTGTACAGTGACATCAACCAATTCTGAGAGCAACAAGTCAAAAGCCATTCTTCGTTTGATTTTGATGGGAGCAACGGGAGGTCCGACTCTGTTTCAAAAGGCTGGCCTGGAAAGGGCGAGTTGAGTAGTGATCGCCCACTAAATGCCACATTCACTGAAGCTCTAAACCACTATTTTTTTTGCCAATTATATTTCTGAGCTCCTTTTCTCCTCACTGTACGTCCACGTGCAAAATTGGATCCACAATTTCATGTCATGCCCAAGACTCACATGCTTCCATTCTTCCCTCTTGTTGTATCCCATGGAGCCTTCCCACATTGGAAACACAGAAGGAGGAGGTTGGGAGCTTGGTAAATGTCGTAAAACCTTGAGTTAGGTATATATATATATATATATACACAACGCAAGAAAGAGAAGCCACCTCTACAACCAAACAAGCAACGTGAACAACAACCATGGAACACTAGACGTCATCGCCATTAAACGGACCATCCAAAAACCACTCCTTTAGTTATTGATCTCAGCGTGGTCGGCAGACACCTTCCAAGACTTCTCCCTGACCTTTCCCCATCCCCTTCACCTCCTACCACCTCCTCGTACGAACGGCCATGCGAGTTTGTCACGCAGTGTGACTCGCACCGGTTTGCAGAGGTGGATGATGCTCGTGGGTCGTGTGTGACAAAGCTTGCTTTGCTTGCCTTACCAACCACGAAAAGCTTACATCTAAGAGACGACAGCTAAAGCTGCGGCACAGCCTGGTGACCCAATTTTTCATGTTTTGTTCAGCAATCTCCATGCCCTTCAACCCCGTTCAACAAGGCCAGCTGCGGTGCCGGTAGGGGGAAGAGGAGCAGAAAAGGTTGCTGCTTTGACCGGTTAGCAGCTCTGTAACTAAATACTTTGGGAGCTATAACTGTACATGCTACACACATCTATGTAGGTCTGTAAATGGCCTACCTAAGCCACCCACTATACCGTACAAGTCTGTGCGCCCAGTCTCTGTTATCTTCTTCCACCCCACAGCCGGCCACAGGAAACTGCCATCTTTTTCATTTAATCGACCTGTCGTTTTAGGTTCCCCTGTAGGTTAGTACTACTGTTCCATCCTTGGGTCGACGGGGATGTGAAAAAAGTGGTCTTGGTTGCCATTGGTGGCTTGGCTCCGCTTTGAGGGCCTCTTTGGGTTTTGGAGGCCTTGGATCCGGAGCAAGGAGACTTTCATTTTTTTTGCCTTTCCTTGGTATAACGTTTTTGTGGGCTGTTGGGACGAAGGGGCAGTGGGAGAGGGTAGGTCCTGTTTTTTGCTGTGCGTTGAGTGGTTGTTTAGCTTTATCTTGTGACACATGTTGGAAGATTGATCATGTTTTTTTGTTATTTATGTTGCTGCAGTTGGGTTCCCTTGGGATTATGGACAAATCTTATCAAAAGGGGATTTGACATCTTCTTCTTCTTCTTCTTCTTAGTTCTGACTGGTATGTTAGTTCTGTGCATTTGCTGCTTTAGATGTGCTTGTTATGAATGACTGGCGTTTGTGTTTTGCCAGATCTCCTTCTGATTTCCTCAATGCGCATGCTATGTTTTGATGTTTCCTCGTTAGATGTTTGCTTCTTGGCCTAGTCTGTTTATGGTTGGATGGATTTGTTTTCTGTGGCTCAACGATGGACCTTGCTGCTGATTTTGTGATTGCATTTTTCCGGGAAGGGTTTGTACTTTGAATAAATTGCTGTATTGTATAAATTCAGATATGCCCTTTTTACATAGGAGAAGATACAATGGTGTGTCTGAGTTGCGCAAATGCTTGAGTTTTTGTAATTGTTGGTGGTCTACTTTAAGGGATCTTGTGGATTTTAACTCTATTGTGTTTTTCTGTTTGTTAATTTGATTCTGCTCGGTGGATTCTGTTATTTTTATAGAAAACATTACGATTTGTACTGTTCATCAGAAGTCTACAATGAGATGAGATGTTTAATTTTTTTTTCATATTTGTAGTATCCAGATCCAACTAACAAATTTCTAAACATTCCATTGTTTGTTCTCTAGATTTTCCGTTTCCTCCTCTTTGAAGTCACTTCTTGGACAATGGAGGGTGAAACATCCTGGTTTGATGATCAGTCTGAGTATTCAATCAAAGATGTTGAAGAGTTTGCTTCCTATTTTCCTTTGACAGAGGAGATATGTAAAGAGCCAGAAGTTTCTATGGATTTGATTTTACCTGATGATCTAATAGAGCGAATCCTTGCATGCCTACCAATTGCAAGCATTTTGGAGAGCTGGATCTGTGTGTAAAAGGTGGCGAGAAATTGTCTCTTCGAAGAGGTTTTTACTGGAGTTTGTCAGATGTGTTGGTACAGAGGCCGTGGTATTTTATGTTCACCAGCAGTGATGACCCTGGAGGTTATGCTTATGACCCAATTCTTCGAAAATGGTATAGCTTTGACCTGCCTTGTATCCAGGATCCAAACTGGTTTTTTGCTTCGTCATGTGGGTTAGTTTGCTTCATGGATAGTAATAGTAGGAGCCAGCTCTTCGTTTGTAACCCCATCACAAAGATATGTAAGAGACTTGATGATCCACCAGGTCCAAAGTGTTCGGATTACAGTGCACTTGCAATGTCCGTGGATCGTAAATCTCGTGAATACAATGTCGTTGTTGCTAAATCCAAACAAGTGCCTGATGATTACCTACGTTGGGATCTCTCTATTAGTACCTATAATTCACGAACAAAGTCATGGGAGACTTCCCAATCAGAGGTGTTGACAGGATGGAGGGGAGGTGATGAAAGTGTGATGTGCAATGGAACATTTTACTTCTTGATCTACTCCAGCGGGGTTGTTGGTGGATCTGAAAACCGCCACAGCTTGGTAATGTATGATATTTCAAGGAGATCTTCCCATATATCTCTTATGAGAAACTGTGTTCCAGTTCCATGTGCTCTTACATGTGGCAGGCTAATGAACCTAAACGACGAGCTTGTGATGGTTGGAGGCATTGGGAAGCCGGATCGTCCTGATATAATAAAAGGTATTGGCATCTGGAAACTTTGCAAAAGAGAGTGGCAAGAGGTATCAAGAATGCCTCACAAATTTTTTCAAGGTTTTGGAGAGTTTGATGATGTTTTTGCGAGTAGTGGAACCAACGATTTAGTTTACATTCAGAGTTATGGTGCACCTGCCTTACTTGTTTTTGACCTGAATCAAAAGCAGTGGCAATGGTCTCAAAAGTGTCCTGCTACTAAAAGGTTTCCTCTTCAGCTTTTCACTGGATTCAGCTTTGAACCCAGGCTTGAGGTATCACCTTAATCCTGGCTTACCTTTGAACCCCTTTTTTACTTCTTCACTTACACGGCACTTTGTGAATTGTGAAAGGATGAAACCCTCCCAATTGTATTTCAGATATATCAGGAAAATATGCATTTTTTTAATAGAAAATCTACATTGCAGCTTACAAGCTACTGTGTGCTGTTATCTTGTAATTACCCAGTTTGTAATAATTCTTTTTTCCTTTTGCGATTTCATCTTTCTTGTGGGTCGAATAGAATCCGAGTTTTACAGGGACTTTTTCTTTCTGAAGTGGTGAAGGTAGGATTTGCAAATTTGCTTGACCATGGTACTTTAATGTTGAATGGGCTGTTACTGAACTTATCTTCAAAACTATATCAAAGTTGTTAATCTGACTATTTGTGAGATGGACATCTCACTTGTTGATGGCCGCTTGTACCAAAAGCTGCTGGGACAAGATCCGAGTTTGATTCTTCTACCGGTTCAATCCATATGCATAGGATTACCTATGCCCCCCACAATGAATATGAAAACAAAACGTACCTGTTATCCTGTTGGTCATGTTGGTACCTTGCAAAGTTTTCAAATCCGACGAAAGTCAAAAGCTTTGCCAGTTCTTTCCAGTTATGTTGAGTTCTTGAGCAATGCATCAGGTGAATGCTACTCCTGTTTGGGCATTTTATTGCATCAAATGATATAAAGATGTGCGTTAACTTTGGCTATAATTTATCTCAAAGATCTTGTATATCAAATGGGCCATGCTTCCATCCATTTAATTCCATTTCCGTAACAATTATCAGGATGGGGACTCTTTGTTACTTTGTGGGCAAATGAGATGTCCCATTTGAAAGGGATGTTCACTTGCTGTTCTCTGAACCATTCCCATCTCCGCATCTGGGATGCGGTGATTTTGAAGTGGGACTACTTAATTTCTTACAAGAAGCTTGCTTGTGATTTACCCAGGATATAATTGCTTACCTGAAGGGTACATTTTTCTTCATAATTATATGCAGTAATATGAGTTTATTATCACTGGGTAGACTTTATATCCTTGAAGTTGAAAAAAGTAGTTCGGTGGCCGCAAACTTGCACGCCTGGATATTGCATATTCGGTGGGGGAATGTCGTTGACTAAGAGCCGCTTGTTTTGATGTACACGTTGAAATATGGAGTTGAGAACATTACAAAATGGTTTGGCCACTTAATAACAGTCAATGGAGGAGCTCATCGTTCATACTTTATTATGGAATCGTCACTGTCATTTTTTCAGGCGTCCTGTTCGGCAGATGAATGGATTTTCAACAAGTTTGACAATGAAAACAAACACTGACCCGAAAAAGCTACTGAAATCTACATACCAAACAACTGTAAAGTGCCATTGGAGTGTTATTGGCGGAGACTTGTTAAAAAAATTTGGAACAAAAGTCGAGCATGCGTTACATGCGGAATCGACTTCATGGGCCGAACAATTGGGCTTCCTGCAATCTCCAGGGCCCAAACATGGAATACTAACGAGGCCCATCATGATTTAATAATGACTCTTCGTCCATGGATCTCGCTTCCGGTATTTAACGATGTTTCATTGTAATACAAAATTTGAAGACCAAATCGTTAATAATTGTGATGAACCATGCTGCAGATACCCAAATAACAACAATTATATGCATAAATATATATTTATCCATCCACCACTCTATCACATCAATGTATGTGGCTCTACTGAGCTGTTCAATGTTTGGCCAGAGCAAAGCCTTCTTAAAATATCCAGTATTATGATTTATGCAAAAGGAAGAAGAACACTTAAATTATAATCACTGTTAGAAAAACTTTTATTTATATACATATATAGAGAGAGAGAGAGAGATGATCATATCAATCACATTGAAAATTGGGAGAAGTGAACAAAAAGTAATACTGCTGATAAATTACGGATAAAATTAGTATCCGGAAGAAAATGTCGTTAAGAACTAATTAGCTGAGAATCATACAAATGACAATGTTAAACACCAACCGTTACTCACTAATCTTTATCAAACGAGCATCTAAATAACCTTTTTGTCAAAACGAGTTAATGAATTACATAACCAAATGGCAGTTTTTAATAATAATGGGCAGCTAAATTAATTAAGAAGTGTAATTAGTGTAAAGGAAGATATAATAAGTGCGTAAGTATAAAATTGGCCAAAATAGTTTGTTTATGAACTAATCACATCGATAAAACCAACATAGACGCCATCGTCTCCGGCGAGACCATGATCGGAGCTCACTCCCCGTCGCCGGAGTCGTGTACGGTGCCAAAGTCGGAGCCTTTGGACGCCCAATTTGAAGAAGGAGAAGAAGAAGCGGTAATGGCGGACAAAGCGCCAAGCTTTGCGAGCAAGAGGCGAGGGCATGGCCGGCGGCGATGGGCCACGTAGTCCTCCGTGGACGGACGCGCGTGAGCTGGGGTGCTCCTCCATTATCCCCAAAGGCTTGAGCTTTTCGGCGCAGAGGTGAATCGACGCCGGTCACCGGATAGAATGAGTCGGGCGGCGGCGAGGGGGCGCCTTCGCCGAGAAAAGGATGTTCTTGTTGATGGTACACGGAGCCCGCCTGAGCAGGTTGGAGAAATCTGATCACTTCTTCGGTTTATTGAACTTGTTTCTGCTTCATATCAGGGAATATATCAAATTGTTTGGGGGTTTTTCGAGGTCTGTTGATGTGTTGAAGGAAGCATTGATCGGCTTGTTATCTTAGGTTTGGGGAGGATTTTATGGTTGGAAGTGGATCAGGCTTAAATGTTGATTGTTTATACTGTTCAATGAATGAATGATTGTGAACACAAGTGCAATTGGATATAGATCGGTTGGAAAAATTGAGGGCAATGGGCTATTTGTGAGTTTTTTACAGAATTGATGTGTTTTCAAAGGTCTGTACATTTTTTTCTGCTTTCTTCAGTTACTGATTTTTTTTTTTGATTGACATGTTGGAATGGGAATTAGTCATACTTTGAGTTTGTTAGGATGTCAATGGTTTGTGTGGTCTTGTTCTGTTTTTATCATAGGGATGAGATAATTGTCTTGGTTATATGTGTTGTTGATGCCATTTTTTTTTCATAAATATATTTGAAATTTAGTAGTCAAATATGTTTTTTGGATGGAGAAGGGAGAAACCGGGGAAATGTTATAGGGATTAGGGAATATTCTAATCTGTGTTATGACAAAAAGTAAAATATCAAATATTTGTTAGCATGTGAGTTGATATTTTAGAAAATGTTACATGTGTTGTCTAACAAAATATTACTAGATATGTCTTGTATGTCATCATTATTCATGTTTGAAACTTGTTTATTTTGTTTTTAGTGTCATTCGTATCTTTTCCACTATGAACAATATCTACGTGTTATCTATATTGCTTTATTAATTTGATTTAATTGAGTGTGCTTTCTTCTGGCCTCAGCCCGCGAGTGCAAGTAGCTTAAGGAGGCATGTAGCAGATTTGTCAATGCATTATAATAGAGCTTCAGAACAGAATGGCCGTTCTCTACAGCCTGTGTCCCTTACCAGCTATAGTAGCTCAATGGAGGTAATGCATTGTTCAACAAGAACCTACCTCAGTTAAATGGATTGGTGGTTGAATTTTTGGCAATTTGACTTAATTTATCACAAGAAGTAAATGCAGTTAGTTGTTACTCTTGTACATATTGCTGATGTAAGTTTATTTGTTCTCCTCCAGGTTGCTGCTTATAAACCACCTCTCACACCAACTAGTTCTCTTGACTTCAAAGGGCGGCTTGCGGAGACTAGCTATAGCCTTAAAACATCGGCAGAGCTCTTGAAAGTGCTGAATAGAATTTGGACCCTCGAAGAACAACATGCTTCAAATACTGCATTGGTGAGAGCACTAAAAATGGAATTGCATCATGCTCAAGCCCGCATACAGGAGCTAATGCAGAAGCATCAGGCTGACCAACATGAAGTTGGTGATTTGATGAAGCAATTCATGGAGGACAAATTGATCAGACGAACAAAACAGCAAGAGAAGATACAGGCTGCAGTTCAATCTGTAAAGAATGAGCTTCAAGATGAAAGGAAACTGAGGAGACGTTCAGAGAATTTACATAGAAAGCTAGCGAAGGAGTTGCGTGATGTTAAAACTGTATTGTCAAAATCTTTGAACGAGCTTGAAAAGGAAAGGAAGGACCGCATATTGCTGGAAGAGTTGTGTGACAAATTTGCAAGGGTGGTGGGAGTCTATGAACGAGATATACGTGCTTTGAGGCATAAATACGAAAAGGACTACACTGGGACAGACAATGATAAACTCATAGTGCATATTGCTGAAGCATGGTTGGATGGAAGAGAACAAATGAAGCATGCAGATAGCGAGATTAAACTTGAGGAGAAGGAGACATCTGTTGACAAGTTGAATTGTGAAATGGAAGCATTCCTTACAGCTAAACAAGGTAATTCACTCACAAATGAAGGTTCATATGTCAAAAATTTTAAAGTGGTCAGTTCCCGGCACCGGCACTCCCTTGAATCTATTAACTTAAATGGAGCCATTAGTGCATCTCAAGATGCTGGGGACATAGACTCGGTGGCTGGTGATTTTCACTATCCTGAGATAAACAAAATTAATGATGTCAAGGACGCAAGTAGAAATTTGAGATTTCAAGGAGAAACAGCCAAAACTGCTGCAGATTCAGGATGTTGTCAAGCCCAATAAGCCAGATTCCGAAGTGAAAATGAAAATGAAGAGTCATCGCTCACTTCAAGTAGAACTTGAGGGAGAGATTGAGATTGAGAGGTCTAAGTCGTGTGATCCCAATACCATGGCTAGCATAGAAGAAAGAATACCTAATGAAGCTATGGCAACCAGTGACGGCAAGAAGAATAAGTGTGATGTGTCTCCTGAATGTAAGGATTTAACCCAGCTTGATGCGAAGGACCATCCTAATAATGATCATAAGAAAGAGTCAGGTGTTATCTTGTCGAGGAGACAGGGCCATTCCACCATGAATTCTGGTGATAATTTTCCCGGGGCTGGTTTTGGCCTGCCAAGTCCTGTGCAGCAATGGAGCATGCATCGTGCTTCTCCTGATATTATTGAAAGATTTGAATGTACTTCCTCCAAGGGGAAGAAGAAAACGAAGAACTCCTTGAAGGCAAAGTTGCTTGAAGCGAGGTTAGAAGGACAGAATGCTAGGCTAAGAGGTTCAAATGTTAAATGAGTGGGCCAGCTCCAACTGGCTAGAGCAGGTGAAATATTTGTGCATAGTTGTTGAAGTCTTCTTGTATCTATTAAAACATGAGCACTATATAATTCCTTTGCCCATGGATTGCCTAATGCCATTGTTTCATCCTCCACCTTACACTTTTGATACTTTTGCTACATATATTGTGTATGTATATTAGAGTAGTGAGGAAAGGAGGAAATGGTGGACATGGCCAATGTCCAGCATTTCTTCTGTGCTCCTCCCGGTCATGCGTTTCTGCTCAGTTCAAGGATGAAACAGAGCAGAGCCGATTTGAGCATCAATTTACTTTGTTTGGCTTGTCTGAATCGAATTAATTCTATTGATTTGAGCTAAGGTGCATTGCTTTTGTGATCCAAATTTCTGAGTTCGAGTCTTCAAGCTTTGGCTCATTTTAATTACATTTCAGTCTTAGCTCATCCCACTTAACAAAATCAAAATTCGCATTTGTTAGTTTTGAATATCGGACTGGACCGGCCGGTCGACCCAGTGTACCGGGTAATGGACCAAAATCCGGTCGGATATGAGATATAAGATTGGGTTGAAGGTCAGGTCTGATGCCTCCTGTTCATATTCTAACCGGCGGGTACTTTAGCCTGCCGCCGGCGACTTCATCCCTGCCGGCAACTTCATCATTGTCGGCTCTCAAATCTCGCCTCGACTCTTGACTGCCACCGACCGCCGCAGGGCTTCGTTGGCTGTTCATTAGTAAAAATTTCAATCTTTTGTTGAATTGGTTTTCTTCCTTTTTATTTAATGCTATTATTAGGAAAGTTTTTTTGTTTCAGTTCTTTTTTTTAAGAATTTTCATCAATGTCTTCTATTATTAGAAACAATATAGATAAGCTAGATTTGTGACATATATATTCATACATGTTTATGTTTGTTAGTTGCTACAACTTCCAATTTAATTGTTGAATGACCTGCATCTAACATTTGTTTAATTAGTTACTACGTCATTGAATGGCTTTTAATTACTTGTCCTCTGTGCTGTTAATTTGTTCAAATTAACATGTGTTTAATTAGTTTGCCTTCTTTATTTGCAAAGGAGTGAAGTGCAGTGAAGCATACCCTTCAATAGCCGAGGCAAGCAATGGGATTAAACATTTGTAAAACGCCACATCTGATCAAATATAAAATGGGCATGTGTTGGGGAAAGAGGAGATCTAGTTGACATCTTTTCCTTCACTCTTTGGCTTTGGCTTTGGCTTTCTTTTTGAAAATATATGTGCTTCCACACTTGTTATGAGTAATTACAAGTTTTAAAGAGAGGTTATGCTTATTCTGTTAAAATGAACCGAAGTAGCTGCTCAAGTACAATTGAGAATGCTTTGGAGCAGGCTTTTCCGTCTGTTTTTTTCCTGAAAATTAAGAAGTAAAACCCATGTTTAATTAATATCATGCATCTATGGTGTAAGCGAATAGATTTGCTACAACATATTATAATTAACTTCTTATAAGAAGCTATATATTACCCATTCTGATGCATATAGATTCATATATTTCAACCTATCCATGCCCTTTCATAATGTATACACCATAAAAATGAGTAGAAATTGAGCATTCTAAGTGTATACGTAAAATGCGAGTACCCAAAATTTTACGTTACTAATTCCTGCATTGATTTAAGCTAGAATTAAGTAAGCAATCTCATTAATTAATCACTTAATTGTTGCTAATTTAAAGAAGCATGAAGCTTTGCTTTTCATTGCCTGATTGTGATTAACATTGACTAATTCATAGCTTTATCATCTGCCCACAAAAAAAAACCAAACTTTTTTTAACATGCCATGCAGCAAAGTCCCCAAAAATGTGCAGACAGCCGGCAAAAGTTGGCTTTTTGTGTGCCACCGACACATCAATTCGTTCAGTACATCACTTCAATTAGTACTTGATCAAGCTTCATGTTTAGCACCCAAAACAGCAGTGATCATGTTAACAATCAAAGTATATGGATTAAACACAGTAATGCATCATATGATAAATGTTAATATATTGGGAATGGGAAGAACAGATGAGATTCTTGGGTTTGAGAAGCTCGCTGTCTGTCGAACACAGAGACATGGCCAAAATATAACGCTCTCTTGCACTACGCCCACGACATGATCACCCCAATGTCCACTCACACTCAACCCCGTCTCCCTTCCCTTCCCTTTCAAGTAGTTCAATCGACAGACAGCCCACTGCTCGATCTAGTACTCAAGCTGCCACTAGCTATATCTCCTAGCTCCATACATATATAATATTACGCCTAAGCTTCTTAAAATCTATTATGTAGTCAATCCCACGTTCGAACACGTCAATATATGAATGTGTGACGTTGTTGGTCATATATAAATGGTCATGAGTGTGTATTTGTTGGTCATATATAAATAGTCATGAGTGTATGTGTTTTTGCGTTCGATCAAGGGCATACAACCAGTTGCAAGAGGTGCAAAAACGGGTATCGATTAGGGTTATTAATTAAGTGAGTTAGTCATGTGAGTATTTAGCGTTCGGCTTGATGTGACTCGACTCAAAACTCGATATTTAAATGCTCGAGACTCGAACTTGACTCAAATTCAAATCTTACGAGCCGAGCTTAAGCAAGGCTGTATTCGACTCGACTCGAACTCGGTTATAACTCGAATTCGACTCGAACTCGACTCGATAAAATAATATAATGATATAGTTTTTTATATTATATTTTATTTATATATATATATATACAATATAATAGCAAAGATGTAAGATAATTGAGATGGTAAGTATTTAAGTTGATGTCATCAAGGTTGTGGGTTTATTTTTTTTAAATGAAGTACTTTTGACTTTTAATAGAGCCGGTTTCGAGTTTACGAACGAGCTGTATTCAAGCTCGGAAAAATTAAATAGTTTAAGTGTATTCGAATTTGAGTCAAGCTCAAATACATAAAAGACATTCGAGTCGAACTTGAGCATATATGTTCAAAACTCGTTCGATCTCGAGTCGAGTTCGAACAAGTTTCGAACTATTCGAGTCGACTTCGAACATAAGTCGAGCTCAACTTGCTCGCTCGATTAACACCCCTGATCCGGCTATTTTTTGCCTTAGATTAATGTGGTTGTCTGAGAAGGAACCTTTTCTGTGCCCACATCAGGTCTTTTCGTTCTTTGAAGAAATGGGCCTGTTCAAATTTTCTCACTTCTCGGATTTGGTAACAAGACTAAATGGTCTAGTCAACGTTGTTCAGATTAGCTTTCTTAATTTTGGGTTTCCAATTAAATGGGCTTGGACCCACCTAATCAAACCATGCATGTACTCACATGACTCGTGAGAATTGGCTTGTAAAATGAGCTAAAATCTGAGTATAGTTAAAACTTAAAGGGATTTGAAGCCAATAATAGAGAAGCTTTGCTCACAATGGACGCCTCCCACTCCAATTTTATTAAGGATTTTCAATGCTATCGATTCGCTTGAATGTTGCTTTCTTTCTTTTTTTCATCAAAGGACTAGCTAGACATGGCATGGAGTGCTGTCAAGGCATCTAACTATTGCGTTTAAATTATAAGTGCAAGTCCTCGCCGGAGAGCATATACTATGGAATCGAAGTTGCTCCGCTTCTACACTCGCAATTGTTTATGCCAAGTGCTTCAAGTTTTAACACGAAGGAATCCATACAGGAAGCAAAGCATTGGAGTACTACACTGGAAACCTCCTTTGTATAGGCTTGTTTGAGGAAAGGAATCGCCATGCGTATAAAAAGAACCATTTTCAAAAAGGATCTGGGAAAGCATTGAGGGTGGCGGTGAAGTCACTCGATTCGACTGTCGGACCAATATCGTCGAACCATCTATCCGAAGGATAGATGCCCATGAGCGTCAATTGGAATAGCCCCACTTTGGTTTACACAAATGCTGTTGCATTTGCCGTTAAACAAATGTATCTTTCCTGCCGTCTTGCTTATTGGTTCATAATGTAGAACATCTCATCATCGTCAACATCATCAGAATTCTCAACTAGAATTCGACGTTCCCCCTTGCTATCTGTTCGTGTATTTAAGGAGAGCTTCACCTCATCTGGCATTCATAGCATCTTACAACCTAGAAGGAAGTCGGTTCTTCAAGTTTGAAGGGAAGAATATCAAGTGTTTGTGAAGAGAGTTAGGTCTAGTGTATTTTAAATGTGATGGGAGCTCCCTTCCATCCAATAGAGGGAGGAGAGAAGGCTATTGCAGCTGCTGGTTCATGGGTTCCTTCGGGTGCGCAAGATATGCTCCACTTTGCGCAGTTCAAAGGTGCGCATGAACCAGGAGACGAACTTAGCCTGCTTCTTTTCTTGATTGGATTGAAGGGAGCTCCAAACAATCTTTAACGCACTCGATTTTACTTGCATGTTTTTCATTTTAACCTGAGGCAATCCTTTGAACAGAAACCCAACTCTTTAGGATTTGAACCGCCAAGTGATTCAACTTTGTGACATTTGCCATCACATCATTTGACTTAACTTTTTCAGTGTACTGCAATGGTTTAAGAAAGATTTTGTACCAAGTATAAAAGGACCGTCCTTGGGTTAATGTACACGTTATCACTTATTTTGCAGGCTTGGAAGCGTTGGGGAGCATTGGAGCCATGAGCATGCACTAAATTATGTCTCAACTCCCAACCGTCGAAGTTGTATGCGTGATGACAACAGAGTAATTTATCATCAAGCCACAATATGCATGCAAGTAAACTGAGCATCCTTGGGTTAATGTATTC
>JAURVB010002994.1:0-15170 GCA_033002965.1 Piper betle | reverse complement strand
CTTAAGTCAAAATTGATTCATCCCTTATCCTTCTTCGAAACGGGACGGAAGCACGTGCGCTACACTCACTACCTAAACTAAGAAAAGAGGCCTTGCTCTTTTCACTACACTCAAAGCGGTTGACTCTAAAAGTAACTATATAGGTGGGAATAAAGGCAATAAAGTTAAATGAACTTGAAACTCAAAACTCAATCGGATAAAAATCTATGACTCAAATCAAGCTAAACCCACGGGGTAATCTAATAGTGTAAATGAGATTCCTTGAAAATTTTAAACAGATACTAAATACTGCAACGACTTAAATTTAAGCCTAAAACTAAGGGTGCTAATCGAGCGAGCGAGCCGAGCTCAACATGTGTTCGAATTCGGCTCGAATATTTCGAAACTCGTTCGAACTCGACTCGAGCTCGAACGAGTTTTGAACATATATGCTCGAGTTCGGCTCGAATATCTTTTATGTGTTCAAATCCGACTCGAACTCGAATACACTTAAACTGTTTAATTTTTCCGAACTTGAACCCAGCTCGTTCGTGGGCTCGAAATAGCTAGATTAAAAGTCAAAAGTACCTCACTTAAAAAAATACTATCAATGTGGATTGAACCCACAACAAAGTGAATACTTACCATTTCAACTATCTCACTTCTTTCTTATTATATTGTGTGTATATATATATATAAATAAATAAATAAATAAATAAATAAGATATAATATAAAAACTATATTATTATATTATTTTATCTAGTCGAGTTCAAGTCGAACTACGAGTCGAGTCGAGTTAAACACGACCTTGCTCAAGCTAGGCTCATAAAATTCGAGTTCGAACTCGAGTATTTAAATATCGAATTTCGAGTCGAATCAAACTGAGCCAAACGCTAAATACTCACGAGCTAGCTCGCTCAATTAGCAACCCTACCTAAAACCTAAGCTATCGCATAAAAAAATATGCACACCTCATCTATACATTGATAACTCATAATTTGTTGTAAAATAACTGAAACTATTATCCACATATCGAACATATTGACCTTAATAAAATATTTATATGCCCATCTAGGCCCATATTCATGATCTGAAAATTAATAAAATATTTATATGCCCATCTAAGCCCCATATTCATGATCTGAAAATTAATTTGACTCAAACTCATTCAAGTTCTTTTAAGAATAACCCAAATCAGGCAAAACTATAAACGGGTAAAATTCTAGCATGAAGCTGGAGTTTTACAGCAATTGTCAACACAGTCTCACAAATATTTTCCTAAAATTTCCCAATTTCACGAGTTTTACCAAGAGATTTACCGGCCTACATAAGGACAGTAATAATACAAAAAATAATGAAAAAACAAGGAAAAAGAAGCCGCCAATAAACAAAACTACTTATAAAATGGGAAATCAGATTTCCCACAATTACAAGACACTGATACAAAAATCAGATATTTAACAAAATAGCTATGTCCTGGAGTTGCATCTACTCGATCCTTAATCTGATGCCCCTTTCTCATCTGATATAGTATCTGCCTGATCAATTTCTTTACGAGATACTTCCCATAATTGCTGTTCTAACCTAAGCTTCCTCAACTCCTCCAGACCTTGCTCAACTGTAGAAAATAAAACAAAAAATTAGCATGTTAAAGAAAGCATGATAAAGAATGATATTGAGGCTGTGTTCATATATTTGACGCTCTCACTTCTTTCAATCTAAGTTGCTATGCCTAAATACAAAGTACTTCCCTCAATAGTCCCATTCAGTGGCTGAACAAAATAACCTTTTATGACTCCAAAGAGAAATAATAGTCTATCTGCAGGCTTAACGCAAGAGGTAAAGACAAATGCCTAACTACATGTTTTATGTTTAATCACGAGTTTATGGAGTGGAGGATAAGATGGATAGGGATTTCCAAAAAAGTGAAGTCGTGAAATTATTATCAACATGGATATTACATGGTGTAAATACATAGATGCTTAACATGTCTGCTACCACTCCTTTACGTAACGTTTGTTACATACCATCTACCGCATCTTGCGATGTAGGGGTTTGGCCACTTCGGTTAATCCAAAATTTGAGGCGCTCTTCAGCTATATCTTCTTCAACCCAATGTGTTTTGGCCGTCTCCAGAAATAAAGGAGCCATGACTACAAAAAGCAAAACATTTCCGCAGTCAACTACACAATAAAAACATGTAAATTGCAATGCATTTATAGGAGTGATGGTTACTGCAACATAATAAAGATTATGACATGTTCTTCTGCAACTTCATACTATTTTTATGCCTTCTAAGTGAAAACTACAGGAAACAAGTAATAGCCAGCAAACATTTTGCAATTGGAGTACCACAATTTCTAGCATGCCAATAAAAAGTTGTACCAGAAGGCATTCTATTAAAAAAATGATAAGGATGTGTGTCCAAGCCGTGTCCCAGCCCTAACTTAAAGAAATATCCATAGTCCATACTGAGTATAAATAAGCACGGGGCTTAATATTTCAAGTTGTTTATATCTTATCAATGGATCAGATACTGAAACCGAAGTGGCTAAAAGCTTACCTACTGCTTCGTATTCATGATGTATATATATATCAAGATAATACGTGCCTAGAAGAGAGAATCTAGGAAAGAATAAGGGAACAAGAAGAATGAACAAGGAAATGCAAAACACAAAGCAAGACTAAGTCAATGCCAATAAATACCACCATTTTAAGAATTAAGGCATAAAATTATTTATCACAACATGAAGATAGTTATCTACCAAGCTCCACACGGTTGATTTCAGGGCCAGAGATGATAATGTCAGTATTAGATTCAGTCAAGGACCAATATCTACATGCAAATTCCATGCTGCATATTTAACTGAAGTTACAGTCTTCTAGTTTCAGCCAAAACCATTCTGCTTTTCCTAGCGACCAGCCAATGGATGTACCCAGATAATAAAGATGAACCAACCCGCTTGAAAAGCACATCCTCGGATTCTTCTTGATTTAATTCTACAAAGAAATGAAACACAAAAAAATTATTTAATTAAGAACGTCTAGAGCACCAACTGGAAAGATTGAACCTATCCTCATCATTATCATCTTAAGCACCTTATCTTGGCCAGCCCAAGCTAGGCTATACAAAAAATTTGAGCGCTAAAATATTGCTTCCATTTAATGTGTCACCATTGTAGAACTATGTTATTGTATGCCCCTAAACAGAAGATGAAAGATGAAATTTTATCATGATCAGTTGTCACAATATACCATTATAAATTATAGGCTATGCATCATGAAATGAGTAAAATCAGAGAAATGATAATATTGCCATCGTCCATGCACCTTGCAAAATGGCAAAAAAGAATCCATATTTGTGTGTGCATGGAAACGGTGACAGAAATTCAAGAATGATAATAGAAAAAAAAATGGTTGTATTGTATGGTAAACATACTATAGGCTACATATTAACAAAGCAAGGAATTGAATTACCAAATGACTCCATAAACTTCGAACTACCAGGTGATCTTAGATCTGAGAATAAAAAGAAACAATATTTGAGAATAGGACCTAGAAATTAAAAATAAAATGATATAAAAAATCATTCAGCATTTGAACTGCATGAAAAAATAAGAGGACCTGATATGGACTGACGAACCAAGTTTGGCCATCGGTAGTTCCCTAAAGCAATGACAACTGCAACCTCTACCTGATTATCCAAAAAAGCACATAAGAGGGTAAGAAATTCATAATGAATTGTGTTCAACTATCAAACTATTTTTAAAAGCATTTGGTCTTCCCAGTAGTTCTCAGCAATTTCTGTTTCACTTGCAAACAATAACATTCTTGAAAATCAACAAGAAGAAGCCACAAAAGAAAAAAAATGTAATGTCATTTTTCAGATATTCTGAAAGACAAAAATTATGAACATATCTTTAAAGAAGCCAGATCTTTTTCAACTGAGAGCATGCTTTCAATATTCCCCTCCCAGGTTACATCACTTAACTCTTGTGCAAGTGCACTTTTCATCCCAGGATTATCATTATCTGCTCATTTTAATAAACAAAAAAACAAACACAGTTAGAACTACTACTCATCATGCAGCATCCAAAGCAGAAAAGGATGTTCTTGAAATGTTCCTATCATTCACCCAGGCTAATAGACTCCTCTTTAGCTTTGTCCAGCAGAAATAACAACTTCAAGAGGGAGAGGAGCCAACGAGGACCAATGTTCATGTTTTATCCCTGCAATATCTGCATGTATGCCTGAAAAAAACAACTAATAAAGAAACAATCTAAATGTACAACATAAGCAAGAACCACCAAACATAAAAGAAAACATCATTGATAACGACAAAAGAATCACATATAACAAATAGATGTCAGGAAAAATTAACATGTCGAACAGCTAAACCCCAAAATCACTTTATGAAACCAAGCCTCTTCCTTTATCCAGGTTTAGGACTGACAATCAACAAGCATTGGTGGCGTGCCGCTTGACTATTACTTGATAATAATTTTGTTTACCATAATTAGGATCTTACAATGTATGATGTCAGTATAGTTAGCTATGACTACGTCGCAAATAAGCTCCTTTACCTCAACTTCCAATTTGAGAGCTGCAATCTCTTCATCTCTTTCATCTTTTGTTTGCTTTGCAGCTTTAAGAGCAGCCTTTAACATTAAGAGGAAGAAATAAAGGTCAATTACAGCAAGCTAACAATATCTTTTGCACAACATGACAAGGGCAAAGAACAAAACTAAAGGGCAGCAATTCCCCATTCATATTTCCTACTAAGGTCCCACTGACAAAGTAGAAACTAGAAAAAAATAATTCCCTGAGCCTTGCTTAATTGAGCCCAAAATGAGGCCCAGGGAAAAAATAAAATCTGAGGCCTCATTAAAATTTTAAGGGAATTATTTCATCATTTTTAAAAGCATCCAAAATTGGTTATTCAATTGCAGGTTGTCAGGGGCATACTTGGGGCACAATTGAGAGAATATTTAAAAAAAAAAACTATTTCCTCAAAGCTAACAATAGAAGTAACAAAAAACATGCTATATGCAAGTGAAGGGCAGGGCACTAAAATTCACAACTACACCATTCAGAAGCATTATATGCAAAATATTGCCTAAGAAATAAACAAAATACAGTCGTGTGCTCATCAAATTCTAACAAAAGTCAAATCATTTTGATTATATTAATCAAGTTGTTGAAGTGAATATTTAGTGGTTTCCTTTTCTAACGGCTTGAACTTTGAAGACAAGTGGTTAGAACATCTAATGGTGTGAGAGCAAAAGGTCCGGGTTCGAATCTCGTTAGCGATATATGTTCAGAGAAATATTAATTTGCCCCATGTTATGATGAATGTACTATTTGTCTCGTGTTTGTATTTGTCCATGTGCTAAGCTTTCAAATGTTTGCGTGTACGTGAGGGAGTGTTGAAGTAAATATTTAGTGGTTCCCTTTCCTAACAACTTAAGCTTTTGGGTCAATTAGTTAGATCATTTTAAGTCTACACAGGTTAAAAAAAAAGTTTAAGCCATTTAGTTGATTAATTAAGCATATCAATCATCCATGAAATGGAATAGTGAACCATAAATCAAAAAAAATAGTTTAGATGTTTCATGGTTTACGATTCTATTCCATGGATGATTGACTTGCTTGATTTACTCCTATTTATTGACAGCTCGAGCTCATGGCTACCTACTTGCTCAAAAAGCGAGTAACAGTACTCATAATAGGGAAATGAGCTAACAGTAAACTGACAGTAAATAGGAGTAAAATGACAACCAAATTAGGCAAAGTACTCATAATAGGTTTAATCTGATATATACCTCTCTTTGCTGTAGCGCAGCTTCCTTCCTAAAAGAGTTCAGTAATGCCAAACAAGATACGAAAAAATAATCCAACCGGAGAGCTCATGGCTGCCTACTTGCTCAAAATGCGAGCTTCATGGGATACTTCACCAATAGTAGCAACCTAGGCAACAAAACCATAAATCACAAAGAATAAAACTCGTGATATAAACCCAATTAATTGGATGAGAATAATCATAAAGCTATTTCACAAGTAACACAATTAGCTGAAACTTAAATGGCTACCAAGAAAATAATATTAAGCTACCCCATTGCATTTAGAAACACTCTTGAGTTTTCTCTTACAACTTCATAGAGAAAGATCACACTGTTAACAAATACCAACACCAACTTATTTTCCCTCTATAGATTTGACTTGAGAATGGCATCAAGTATAAATATTATCACAACATATATAGAAGCATTTTGTCTCATCTGTCTCAATTTGAAAGCAATTGGAAAATGGAATCACTAACCTGAATTAGTTGCAAATAGGGTTCAGGTATAGATGATGACTAGAATGACTATAAATAGACAATTGAGTTGGCATGTATTCCAAAAAAGTGTGGTGTAGGACAAGCTGTAGCATTAGGAATACATTAGTTAGCACTTAAGAACAAGGGTTCTACTTGATATGAGATTTCACTTCTAAGGTTTAACTCTTTCGAATCTAAGCTTGCTGATACTGCAACTTTTTATTTGGCACTTTCCATTCTTAGTAGCATTTTCTAAATCTATAATATGTGTTTCTTGATCATTTGAGAAAGAGATATCAATTTTTCTTCTAAGTGGACTCCCAAATTCTCTTTCTCCAAAAGATTCCCATTGCCTTTCTCTGCTATCGCTTGACTTTTTCTTCCATTCTTCAGAAATTTCTCTCAAATTATTTCTCTGTTTTTTTCCCTGGTTGTTCTATATCAAATTTGACTGTCAAATGCTTTTAATTATATTTATCTCATATGGTAGTTTGAGACTAGATTGCACAAACGTTCCTTTTATAATCTTAAAGTAAATAATATAATATTTCAAGTAAGAGTTAACTAATTTTTTAAAAAAAAAAACAAATTGAGTGGCAACCTTGAGCAATTGGCAAAGGAATCGTCTATTAAATTTGACCATTCATCATAAGAGAAATGACAACATGAGAAAAATCCTGATTCAAAGTGAATTTTCAGGAAATCGTGTGAGTAAATTGAATTCTATGTCAAACTTCAAAATGGAAGATGACTATAAATGTTTCTCAATGATAGGGAATAGCAGAAGGAAAAAGGAAGTGGCAGTGTACATAAGCCAGTCATGGAGTCATGTACATAAGCCAGTCTTGGAGTCAGCACCAAGAGGATTCTGGCAAAGTCAACACCACAGCAAGATAGAACTATCAGAATCAGTACATGATGGGCATCAGACCAACAGCAACAATGACTGGACCCACCAACTCAAAAATTCATTAATCATTGATTTCTTAAGATCTATGGCAAACGAATTTATACTCATAAAGCTTGCTAAACAAGTAAACTATCAAATAAAAGCCCAACCATATTTCAAATTTAACATAAAAAAAACAAAGGGCCTGATAACAATAAAAGTCCTAGAACAAGAAAGAAATCGAAGTATAGGAAATTTATGTAACTCGTCTTGCATCATTCAAGCAAAAACTACATGCTGATTTCTACCAATAATTTGGAAAGGCAAATGACGAAGATATGCTACAATGTGTCCCACATCCTCACACTTTTAAGAGTTGTGCCAAAGACATCTTATATTAACAGTTACCACTTTGTTTTACTAAAGCAATTAATCAATGTGGCTTAATCCATGCCACCAAAGCCTATCTAAGTAATGAAGCAAAAACTTCTAGGAGAACTAAAGGAAAATAATGTTCTTTATTTCTAAAATTGATGTGATTCAATGGCTATAATGTCATATTTATAGATGTAAGCATCTTCCTAGTCCTAGTGATGACGTAAGAAAAAACTCACTAAGCTCTAAACCTCTAGTAGGACAGCAACTAAATAAAACTAAAACTTGTAAAGGAAACATCCTATAAAGCAATAGAACTCTTGAATCAAAAGCTAGGAATATAATACAAAACTTTAAATAGCTAGGCAACTTCTTCTTAGTATGTTTTATATGCCTGATCAGCCTTAAATTGGAAACCTTCTTCGATCTTATCCTTCGTCTATTTCCAGCTAATTTATTATGAGGCCAATTTGTAAGGTCGTGATCTCGTGGAGATGTCCAACAGTAGTAATTAGGTAAGGTAAGATGATAATAACAATGAGAATGATGAAGTCAAACTGACTCTTCAAATGCTTCTTCTGCAATTATTTCAACCATATCATGCAAGTTATTGCACTATTCATTTTAAATTTATATTTATAATATCCATGTCAAATATAAGAATTCCACTGTAGCATAAGTAAACTGTGAAGAAGCTACTGCAGACTAGTTGAGATGCTCATGCCATTAAAGCCGTAAGCTGACCTGTTTCTCAAGCTCCCTGGCTCTAGCTTCTGCTTCTGCTACGTCGTTCTTCAGCAATGCAAAGCTAGGTTATACAGAATAATAACAACTTTATTTAGTGAAGAACCAAAACCATGATTTTAATAAAAAGTATACAATCAGCTCATCTTGTGACGAGGTCAAAGGTAGAAAACATAATTAACAAAGGGATGGTTACTTTTATTAAGCAAAAATCTTATAAAAAAATATCAAAGAGCTGATACTATCAATAGAAAAGAGAAAATCAAACAGGAACATTAATTCAATAATAAAAACGGTTTACCAATGAATAGGCAACTACTTAATATAGTCCAACTTGAATAGGAATTCTACAAGCAATAGAAGTAAACGAATATGACTGCATTACCTTGTTAAGAATATTTTCACTCTCCTCTTGAAGCATATCAAGCTGCAGTTGCATTGTACTCAATGTCAACATTGCCAACATAGTTAAAGCACTATAATATAATATTTAACACAGTTATGCATTAGTAAGAACTTTTAAAGTACCTCATCTTGTATTGCAGAGGCTTCCCTTTCGATCCCCAGCTCTTTTAAGTTCAACTGTCCCATGTCAGAAGAAAGCCTATTGAACAAAAAAAAACATGATAAAATTCATCAACATTAGAAGATTGCAATAATGCACCCACTAAAAGAATAAATGAATAAATAAAGCATATAGTTTCTCCATAAATGAAATCACATTTGTACAAAATCCAAATAATAACATGCACTTTTGCCGACGGACAAAACTGTTATCAACTCATTTAAATGGTTTTTAATAAGATGATGTTAGCTAATAGACCCTATAACAACACATAGTAGAAAACAATCTAACACCTCAACAATAATGTACTGATGACTTTAAACTTCATCACTTGTCACTTAAGTAGACTACTTATGAACTTTTAACACTCAGTAAGAAACTTTATATAGGAATATGGAAATGAAAAAGACACGCTAATAAATACCTTTTCTCTCCTCCAATCAATGGGAGGAGGCTCAATAGGAGGTATAGCAGATGACACTCTTCGCGAAGTCTTACTTGGAGGAATAGCAGGTGTTGACCGAGAGGAGACTGATGACCTTCCAGCTGAAGTAGAGCGAATTGCTGGAGTATGTTCAACTAAAGTCCTACCAACTAGTTATAAGCAGGACATATTTCAGTTAATAAAGAAATGGCTTTGTATATCCATCAAATATAACACTTTTTACATCAGGACAAAAGTAAAAATTCGGAGAGTGCACATGAGAGTTAGTAAAGTACTTGCACAAGAAGACGCGAGTTTGTTTCACTTACATTGACAAAAGAGAATAATTCATGTACGAGACAGTACAATCATAGAGGTTTTGACTACCTAGTTTCAACATAGATCCTAAACTCTGATAGAAAACTAAAGATGGATTTAGAAGTAAACATGAACAAAGTGAAAAGACATCATTGAAAAAATATGTATTCAGCAAACAAAATGACTTGGTACTATTGTAACGCAAAATGATAAAAGAATTTAGGACCAAAAGAAAAATGATCATTATTTTAGCAATAGGAGCTGTTACAGCAAATCAACAATGTAGAAAACAAAACCGATTTGGGAAAAGAAGAAGAAAACTACAAAAAGTAATTGGGCAGTAGATATGAATAAAATTAAAAAGCATCAATGGTATGCATTCAGAAAAACAGAAAATGACTTGGTACTATTGTAACGCAAAATGATAAAAGCATTTAGGACCAAAAGAAAAATGATCATTATTTTAGCAATAGGAGCTGTTACAGCAAATCAACAATGTAGAAAACAAAACCGATTTGGGAAAAGAAGAAGAAAACTACCAAAAGTAATTGGGCAGTAGAAATGAATAAAATTAAAAAGTATCAATGGTATGCATTCAGAACAACAGAAAATGACTTGGTACTATTGTAACGCAAAATGATAAAAGAATTTACCACCAAAAGAAAAATGATCATTATTTTAGCAATAGGAGCTCTTACAGCAAATCAACAATGTAGAAAACAAAGCAGATTTGGGAAAAGAAGAAGAAAACTACAAAAAGCAATTGGGCAGTAGATATGAATAAAATTGAAAAGTATCAATGGTATGCATTCAGAAAAACAGAAAATGACTTGGTACTATTGTAATGCAAAATGATAAAAGAATTTACCACCAAAACGAAAATGATCATTATTTTAGCAATAGGAGCTGTTTCAACAAATCAAAAATTTAGAAAACAAACATACTGGGAAAAGAAGAAGGAAACTACAGAAAGTAATTGGGCAGTAGATATGAATAAAATTAAAAAATATCAATGGTATGCATTCAGCAAACAGAAAATGACTCGGTATGCATTCAGCAAAACAGAAAATGACTTGGCATTAAAGGAGTACCCCTGCAAATTGAAGCACTTGTGCACATGAAAGTTGAAACCAACAAAGACCAAAACCCATCAAAATAATCCAAAAGCTCACTTAAATACAGGATCTGTTAGAGCAGCTGGTTGTTGTGGTCATCATATATATAAGCATTAGTCATATAGACTAAGTAAATATTATGATAAGGGCACATTAGAGTTGGTGAGCAATTGCAAAAGTGGATGCAATACTGTTTGTCATCATACATTGATAGAGGTATTAATTAGCATGCATCACCATAGAAGCTAAACTCAGGTGCAAAAACGAAACTGATAAAATAGAGCAATAAATATGAACTCAAATGAAAACACAGAAACAACGGTGCTTCTAATTGATGTGCACTCAGCAAACAGAATGACTTGGCATTGGAAAAGCATGAATGCAATAAATGAGCACATATAAACAGGTACTAACAAAAGTGCAAATGATCATAAACCCACCAAAGATACAGGTTTGTATGCTCTATATAGAGAGAGAGTTGTTGCGAGCTAGTAGCTTACAAATGATTGGTAAAAATTCAATGGTCAGATATGAAAGATTGTGCCCCACAAATTATCTTAACCGCTAGAAACTACTCCAGAATTTTAAACTCAAATAACTAAATCCAAAATTCATGAAGAATTTTAATTTCAAAAGACTTAATCTAGCCATTGACGTTTGATCCAACAATTGAAAGTAATAGCTTACCAAAATAGTCTAGCTCTAGGTTTCAACATATGCACTTAAGAAGATTCTGGCAAGTATGAGAAATGGTGCAATATTTGTGCAAGAGGATACCAAGTTGTAGTATATTTATAAACTATGACAATAGGGGTGTCTATTGGTATGGTTAAACTAGATACCTGGCCCGACCAAACCTCAATAATAAGGTTTTGAATAATTAATAATAGGGTTTGATTTTGGAGAAATGATAATCGATTATAAATGATTGTGTCTGGTTATAAAGTGATGGATGCCTAGTATCGAAACTTAACTCTTAAATTACAATTTTAATTATGAAGATTAATACTTCATTAACTTTCAAAATTAATATCTATTAATAAAATTATTAAAATACCCGATTTTAAAATATTTTTATTATCTAAGCTTCACTTTTTAGAACCTGTATTATTATATGGTTTGAATATTTTTCCCAAGCATATAGTTAAACGAGTACCCATTTAAAAATGACCATTTATCATAAATGGTGGGATTTGGTTTTGCCTTATTGATAAATGGTTGGGTTTGATATGGGAAGTAGAAAGTTAAATGGTAAATGATTGGGTTAGGTTTATAGGTTTAGCTTAAATGATGAGTTTGGTTTTAGGTAATGCCCGACAAAGCCCTACTATACTTGTATGACAAAGACAAATTGGGGTTTTAGTTATCGTGAATCCCCATAGAAGCTACACTCCAGGGAAACAACAGTGATGAATTAAAAAAACAACAATTCATGTCAAAGTGATGAATTTAAATAAAAAGAAACAGCGATTCATTATTCAGTGAATTCATTGAAGAGAATGACTTGACATCGGAAGAGCAGAAATGCAGTACTAACACAGCACAAATGATCACAAAAACCCACCAATAGTGCAAAAAATTGCCCAATCGTGGGGAGAACTTGGTACCGAAGGAAACGGGGATGGATTGGTCAGGGCGGAGGAAAGAGCTGGAGTAGCGAAGGGGTGGCGTGAAGGAATGGGGGACGAGACCGTCGCCGGTGACCTAGACGATGGCAAGCAGCGAGGCAGCGACTAGACGATGGGGTGCTGGGTGAGGTGGCGGGGGAGAGGATCTAGAGGGGCAGAAATGGATGGCGATGTGGGGCAGCGGTGGACGACCGTGCGGTGCACAAGGGGTGGCAGTGCGTGGTAGGGCAGGTGAGCATGGGGCGGGGTAGGGCCGGCGAGGCATCTACGGGAGGGACAAGGTGGGGCTAGCTTAGGAGGTGGGACACTGTGGCGGCAATAGGGGACGGAGGGCGACACGGTGTGGCAGAGAATGAAGGAAAGAAATAAAGAAATAGTCATGGTATTCTCATAATTAAAACTTGGCTCGAATTCGACTCGTGTTAAAAAATAATAACTAACTCTAAATAATTCAAAAAATCCAAAAAAAATGAAAAAATACTATAAAAGATAATACATACCATAATATCAAAATAACATGTTCTATAACTAATAACCCACCGAATTTGACTAAGTTGAATTTTTTGTATGTGACCAATTTGAACCGATTCGTAACCAATTTAGACCGATTTGATCTGATTCAATGACTCCTTCGAAAATCGATTCCGATTCCGATTCCAATCAATTTTTGCAACTATGGTTTCATTGTTGCCCGACCATGGGCCCACAAGCCTATGGGACAACAACAATGTTAGCTTTTTTTTTAAAAAATCTACTTTACTAGCCAGTGTGAAGAATCATGCTTAATTATTTAATTATTATAAAAAGAATAATCTTTAATAAATAGGCACAATGCCTTTTTGATTAATAGAGTTAAAAATCGCTCTAACTATTTTAAATAAAAATTATGTTTACCTAACTAAATTTCTTTAAATAAAATGACATGTCGCAATTGCCAACAAGACTTAGCTTTCCAAGCCAAGGGTGGTGATGGGTGGGTTCTAGTCTATTAAAGACAATCAACCTAACCGAATATGACGAGCCATCCTTTCGTCCAATTTGGACGAGGGCAACCATATGTGGCCACCGAAATCTGGCCCAATTCTAGAAGGCATGGCTACTGTCACGGGCCTGATTCTAAGACCCAAAATTTTTCGATCCCAATCAGTCCTGTGTGGCGTATTCCCACCCTCAAAACACTCAGCCTAACACCAAGTACGCTAGATAGAACAATAACGGAAGCCCACGACACAAACACTAACCTTTGTGTTCGGCCAACTCCCAACACCCAGGTTACTGGTTTAGATCCCAGCAAATCTTCGTCCTCGATATCGCTACTCCAATCAGCCCTTCGCTCGATCACCCGTGCTCGATCACACCCAAGCACCGATACAGGGCTCTCGGTTATCAACATGCCTTGCCAATAAGCTGTTCAGATTGCCTGAATCGCCCCAAATATCGATATGCGTATTGGAGTCGTGCTGTCTGCCCTTGCTCGTCTTAGCAACCAGTTACCACAACTGACTGCCTTGTAAACTTTGACTGCGACCTAAATACAGAAGAAGTTCCCTGCCTAAAATGTCAGCCAACAAGCAAACAAATAGATTACTGGAAAAACACTTCCCAACCTTATATTATAACACATAAGGATTACAAGCACTCTACTCTCTCCTTCAAGTACTTGCTCGGCTTGTGGACAGCCCCCACAGCTTTGCCCCAATACACTCCAAATACAATGGAACTCACGGGATTACTATAACCCAAGTAACCCTCCCTGATTGCCAAACACTAGCAACCCACAATGTGTACCTGGATTCCAGCAAACTCCAATGAAAGTCCGGTACTCCTCACCAGCACTGGCTGCAGTACCTTCACAAGTTTCCTTCTCTCCCAGATGTCTCTGCCTTCAAGACTTCACGTTGCACCAAACCTCAAGAATTCTCTCCTCGGTTTCTCTCCTTTTCCTGGATAACTCCGATCCTCTTCTTCCAGCCTTCACACTATGTATTTATACACCACGATCCTCCTGCTTCAAGATAACTCCGATCTTAGTCAGCATCCTTATCTCCAAAAGATACTGCAAAGATCCACCGCGTCATAGCAACCCAGCCCTGATCCACATCTAGGTTCATCACACGACCTTCTAGTTTATCTCCAGAAGTTAGTTGCAACATCCCAATCATAATCTTCTCCCAGATACAATCCAATTTTGTAACAAACTCCCAACAGATCGTTGGCTGCACCGCTGGACCCAAGTCTAGCCCATGGTTCGACAAACAGCGGTATGCTGGACCCAAGCCTGGCCACTGGTTCAACCTCAATGCCTCGTCCAGCAATTACCGGCCACAATACCAGAAATGGTCTACCAGTGCATTCCCCGGCATCCATACCGCTGTAAACATCGGTATTCATCCATCGCTGGACATCACTACTGCTGAAGCACATGCACCGCACCACGCACCAGCATGCCGCTGTTTGGATCGGCACACCATCAATTCCGCACAGCGCCCACGCATCAGCAACCTCACATTGTGCTCGCCACTCGCCCACGCACCAGCGGCATGCCGCTACGCGCTTGCCCGTGCTGCTCCCCAGTACTTATACTTGGTCCGGCACCGCAATGTTGCTTGGCACACAACTCGGCAAACTGCTCGGCATGACCGCACAGCTTGGTGCGCTCCTCGACACGCCTAGCTGTTGCTCGGCATGTTGCGCTTGCTCACGCTCATGCACACTCGGTACCGCTCATCTGCTCGGTAGCCTGATCGACCATGCTCGCCACACAGCTTGCACCTCAATCCCGATGTTCCGACCCATACACCGATCACTCATAT
>JAURVB010002992.1:0-30253 GCA_033002965.1 Piper betle | reverse complement strand
CATCATTTTTATGATGTTATCGTCAAGTACACTTGACCCTCATCCCTCATAACACCCGATTGGGCTTAGCTCAGTATGTAAGTCATGAAATTAACTCAACTCGAACCAACGGTTGAACCGACTAGTTCACTAATATAAAACTCTGACTCAAGTCATGTGTTTTACAAAAACTCGTGTTTCACACATTTTCCAATGGCAAATATTTTTGGAAAGGCTTTGAAAACCTATAAATTGGCCTTTGAGAGTGTGTTTTGAATGCCTCTTACTATCATTGTGAATCCTAGTGTAAAACTCGAGTCATTTGCTCGAGGGTTTTTGAGTCGATTCGATTGCTACTTGAATATGATTAGTAGGGTCCGGCCCTTCTTACCATGATTCAAGTATAGTATGGTATATTCTTGCCCGGCCCTAGCCTCCTTTGGCTTCAGTAACCCTGTTGGACACTTTGTGCCCGACCGCTTTAATTTTGGTTCAATCGAGTTGACTATAGTTTGAGGTTAGGACCGAGTCTCTTGCATGTCTTGTGTGTTTTTGTTATTGTAAGGAACCTTCTTGGTTTATCCTAGCCCTTGCGGAACCCATGGTACGATTTTCGAAGTTTCCCCAAGCGCCTTAGGGTGAAAACCTTAAGTGTGCGAGTTCTGCTTCTAGCATAGTGGCACTGTCCAAGAGCCCTTGCACTCACTAAGTTGAAAATTTCCCCTTTTCCCCTAGTGCCCTTGCGCCCCGAAAGTTAACCTTGGGTGCACGTGTGGTTCGGTTCACGCCATCAAACCCTCATGCTTAGTTTCCCGACTTTCCATGGTCTGAACTTACAGAGCACAAGTGCAAAGGCACTAACTCAGAGCCCTTGCACTAGCCACTGCTTTAGTCTATAAATAGAAGTCAAATTCCTTTTTTCCAAACCTTTACTCCTTTCCTCCCTTAGTCTCCCCTTGTTTCCCCTCCCTTCCAAGGCCCTTCCGTCCCTTCCTAGGCTCCTCCTATCCTATCCTAGCCACTTAGGATCGTAGATCTTGGGGTAGGAAACCCCAAGAAACCTCCCCTTTGTCCCCACGGAGGTAAAGGTCTCTCTTTACCTTTGCTTCATATTTTGGTTGTTGTTTGCTTGTTTATGTGCAGTATTATATTTTGGTGATATTTTTTTCCATATATAGATAGTTGTTAGGAGTCTGTATAAATTGGAATCATAGCATTTGAATATGTACATAAATAGATATATATTTTTTGATGCATTGCTATCACTGTCCTGCACTGTCTCACCATAAAAATCAAAACTTGTTGTGTATATGTTTTTTGCATTTTTTAGGCCTTTTTATAATCAAAACGCATATATCTACATGTTTGATGTTGTAAACTTCTGCTTTTGGGTGTCTAAATGCATGAAAGGAGGTCAAAACTTGGCAAAAGTCAATAACTTTCATGGTTCTAGTGACCATGCCGCCATGTTCCCCAAATTTTAATCCTTGATGTAGTAAGATTTTAAAGTCATTAGTATGCTTGTTTGTTTCTGTAGATGTTGGCTCTCTCATGAAAATACTAAGGTTAATCTAACCACCTAAAGGGTATAAATAGAACCCCTAACTATGTGTTGTGCTTGGTATTCTGTGTGACTGTACAGCCATGTTTTAAGCTTGGGCTCCTTAGTGAGTAACCTAAAATATGTTAATAAAATCCATACAAATTATGTAAATAATTCCTAAATATCTACAAGAAACATGTCAAGTTTGGGGTTTAATAAAAATATTTAGAGTGTCTTTTGGTCAGTGATCCAGATTGTGCAGGAATGAAGGGTGAAACCCTAGTTCCCTAGGTCCGGATGCAAAAGCCAAAAATATAGGAAAATGATGATGGATTTGGATAAAATTCATCCTTGTCCCCCCTTAGGATGTATCTTTGTAGCATCATATCAAAATTTGGGAGCAACTGGCTTAGTAGATTACGAGTTAAAAATTACCCAAGTCCAATATGTCCACCCAGCTCTAAAAATAGATTGAGCCATACCTTCCATTATAGGGCCCAAATCCTTAGATTTTGGACCTAAAATTTCATTGGACTCAAGACCAGAGTGTTGGCTAACTACCCTTTCTGACCCAAGTCCATTTGAAGTCTCTAAGCCTATGAACAACCCTAGCAAAATTGGTGCATAAGACAAGAACACTATTCCCGGTACCATAAGCCGACCTTAGTGGGCCTTGTTCACCATGATTGAACCATGGTCCAGCCTTGGTAAAAATTATCCACTAGCCTTAAAGTGTCAGAGTGCACTAGTCCAAATTTTAGCCCATTTGGACATCGCTTGGCTCATCCAAAAAATCATTCAGTAAATCCATTCAATTAAAACCCTTAAATTGGACTTTTCCCACTAAGTGTACATGAAAATCTAAACAACGATTAAGCCACTTAATATATTTTAATTCTTTATTTAAACACCTAATTAATATAATTAAATTTCTTCTATAAGTGTGCATGTATGGAGGTTTTTCCTCGATATGTGTGCCGATGTGATCCAATCCTAATTTGATTCCATCTTTGTGCTAGAATATGCAGATTGAGCTTGCCGACTTCAGATATGGAGCTCCACTTATCTAGGTGTGTAGGACTCTACTTTGATTCTTCTGTTTTTGATTCCCTAAGTGTCGAGTTTAATCGTATTTTACATGTAAGACGACATCGGCAGCGTTTTATCGAATCCCTCCGATGTTGGGTCATTTAACTATAATTTCTTATAAGTTTAATAAAACTTCAAGGTTGAGACCCCCTGATGGTTTTTGAAAGCATAATATCTAAAAAATTATTTATCAAGTCCATTCCCAAGACTATTAGGTATAAGTATGAGGGTTTACAAATATGAGAGTCAAGTAAAGGTATTATGAATCTTATTAGTACTCCTTCAAACCCTGAGGTAGTATGAAGTATGAGGGTAACTACATAACACATGGCATTTCCAAAATTGGCAGCACTAACATAATTGTTCCTTATTGCTGCTTGAGTACCGTGGCGGGTATAATATGGAGGTTGTGAAGGCCTAAGCATGTTGTATGAATATGAATTTTAGCCAATGCTTGTGTGCCGAGATTCTTTATAAGTCTTTTGCTTATCGCCCATGTGAGGTATTTTTAAAAGTATTTATAAGTCTCGTGGATAATAGAATACTCATTTACCAATTTGTTTTACCAGTACTTATTCCAAACCCGTAATCAAATTTATTTGATTACTGATGTGTTTTCATATTATATGTAGGTGAGGTTCCCTGGCGTTGGTCGGCATAGGCCCAAGGATTAGATGGCTCAGTGGTGGTGGCGGGGGATTGTATGCCATGATGGTTGTACACGTGTGTTATTTTAATTTATCTGCATTATGCTATTTTGGAGAGATTATACTTTGGGTTGAGGCTAACTATCGTCTGCAAGGTATACAAGCCCCATAGTACCATAATATAATGAGGAATTAAACTAGGTACACTACGCATATGTGGATGCAACTATGTGTGAGTGTATAGATGAACGTGAGTAGGAGAAGCTAACGAATCAAGCTGCTTCAAGACCCACGTGAAGTCTTGGTGTTTGCGTGTGAAGCCCTAGCATCTAATAATGCATGTTATTTATTTAATGTTCTTGCGAAGTATGTGGAATAGGTAGCCATGACCAAGTGTTTAAATATGTCGCACTCATCCTCATTTAAGTAATTAAGTCACCTATTCCAATCACATGAACTAAGTAACAAGAATTGGATCATGTTACAGTGTGCAACCTCCAAACTGTAGCAAAATACACCTCTTTTGTAGTTGGGAGTGTTCATATATATTTTTAAAGTCACCACTCATTATCACAGGGGAGGTTCTACCTCCATTGTGGCTTAGGGTGATCATATAAGATTCTTAAGTCTTTCGAACTGTCCTATGTAGTACAAACTCTACATGCATTCTGTGTAAGCCCAGTATGGTGTTCATCTTAAGCCTCCTAGAATCCGCTTCTGTGAAGTATGTACATGATAGCTCAACAAGTAGCTTCCAACTTATAGTATCATGATTCGGTCTTTCCTTTTGGGCTAGATTAGAGTGTTATACCTAGACTCTCATAGATCAATTTAAAAAGCTCAAGCTTCTATTAGGATTAGTTGTACCTATAAACTTATATTCATAGGCTTTGATTGTCTATCCAAGGAGAGGCTTGTGTAGGTGAGGTTTGTTCAAGTGTATTTGAGCTGATTTGTAAACTCCCTAGGTGTGGGGGAGTGTGAGCGAGTAGTTGACCTAGAGAAGGAGAGTGTTTGGCTTGCAAGACTATATGAGACTTGGGAGGTGCTTCAGAAGGAAAGTTTGTAGCTTGTAAAGTTCTTTACTATTCAGTGTTGGAAAAGGAAGACTTGTTAGAGGCTCCTAAGGTGTTAAGAGTGCAAGCTTTCTTGTCGCTTAAGTGGTGCTTGAGAAGGAATGCTTGTAAGTACAAGGTTCCTTGACACTTGGTGTTTATGAAAGGGGTCTTGTTGTTGTTTGTAAGTTAAACAAGTTAGTTGTCATAGTGAAGTTATGAAAATCTACTCACCAAATGACTCGGTGGGCTATAAGAAAGGAATATGAGTTCAGAACCTCTTAAAAAATCCTTGTGTCTTCTCTCTTCCCTTCTCTTTTTGTGTGGTTGTTTTAATTTAAATTCACTTGTTTTATCTCACTTCACTTTAACTTTTGTGTTTGACTTATTAGTTTTAGAGAATCAAGTCAATCAAGGTTAAGTCACTTAGTAACTTACATGGTTTTATTAATTCTCCAAAGCAAGTAGCCTTGTAAGTTTGAACTTATGTTGTCTCACACACCACTTAATTGGGCACATTATATTGTCTTGTTTATTATTCACTCATGCTTACTTTGATTATCTATTTGTAATTATTCTTTCATTGTGTTTATATCTTTTCCGCTTTAATTGTCCACTTTCGATCTTGTAAGGGTTTAAGTGTCACAAGGATTTAACTATTTTGTTGAGTGTGTAGTTAACTGTCTCCTGCGTAGATGTCTTTAGAATAAAAAATCTAAGGGTGATATCATTGTGAAAAAAATGGTTTATAAGACTGATTATCCTCATGTATGACTAAACGAGCTAACTGATTGGGATATTCTCCCTTAGTAACTCTAAGAGAAATATAAATGTCGTTAGAATAAAAAATTTAAGAGCTTCTTATGAGAAAAGGGGAATTTTTTTTTACCATACAATGGGAAAATCAAGTATAATTACTAAAAAAAGGAAAATTTTATTAGAATGGCAAAACTACCCTTCTTTTAAAAACATTTATTTTAAAAATTTCTAATTGAGCGTCACTATCTGGCCAACCCAGGCCAAATCTGGCCACTAGCATTCAGATTTGCCTACCCATGGCTATTGCTTAAAAAAGAAAAGATTCTTCGCTACCATGGTTGTAAAGCCCGTGATTCAAATCAGGGTTTTATAATCTAAACCGGTCAGTTCGATAATTATTTTTGGATTTGGGTCAAGTTGTAATTACGAGATGACCATTCGTTTTTCTCACCAACCATTCATTTTTCTCACCTGACCATTCGTTTTTCTCACCCTGACATCTATATATTCCACACTTCTGACACTATCACCATTCATCTTTCTCACTCAACTTCTTTCTTCTTTTTCTTCCTTCTCTTTTCCCCTACGATCTTCACTCAAGCCGGCCAAGTTGAGTTGTCTTTTATTAGATCCCACTTAACCCGGGTCATTTAATCAATTAATCTTCCGAATTAATAACCCTCGAGGACGAGATCCCTTGAGTATGTTTTCAAAAACAAGATCCACTACAAGTTGCCTTTGGGCCTATTTTATAAATCCCTACTCAAACCTATATATATATATATATATATATATATATATGTAGTTTTCATGTTTTTCAATAGCCATACTATGCGAGCAAGCATGTGCCAATCGAAGTTGGAACTACCGACAACCATGTTATGCAAGTGGCATGTGTTAGTCGAAGCCAGAACTACTGACAACCATGTTATGCAAGCAGACATGTGCCAATCAAAGCTGGAAATACCGACGACCATGCTACCAGCGGGCATGTGCCAGTCGATACCGAGAATACTGACAACCATGCTATACGAGCGACATATGCCAGTCTAAGCTGGGAATACCGACAACCATGATATGTGTGTGGCATGTGCTAGTCTAAGCTAGGAATACCGACAAACGTACTATTCAAATGGGTATGTAAATAAGAAAAAGGGCTTAGGATATAACAGTAGTCCCGACGGACTAGAAAGTGAAATGAGAATATGCCGAGGCATCAGTAGCAACAGATAAGTTCAGATGATTTCAATTCAATAGATGCCCTTTAGAGATTTCACGATGTTTTCTTTCATATGAGAGTTTGCTCTCATAATCAATTTGATATTAGTTATATTTTTGGACCAGTAACACTCATTAGTAACGTGTTTTTATGATATATATAGGTAATGATCAAGAGTCGGTTGAGCCAGCCAAGATAGGGGAGCAGTGACGTCTCTTGCACACACATATGTCAAATGATAGAATGTTAATATTTTATTTATATTGTCATTATATTAAGAATGATGTGATGTAAGATATGACAATTGAATTCATATGATACGAAAAGTAATTAGAATGCACAGATGGGTCAAGACCCAAGATTTAGAATGAATTATGCAGTATATTAGAATTTTATGCGAATATCAATGCGTGATATTTTTATATATACATGTTGATTTGATGAGGTGGACATTAATTGCACTTTTAAGGGAAATTTTGTCCGTTCTATTTTTGGAATTTATATCGACTTTATTTTATTTATTTTGTTTGGAAAACTAATAGTCATGTCATTTATGTAGTAGCATGTTAGGGTTCCGTGCATTCATCCATGCAATAAACATCTTCCATCTCAAGATGCCGAGAGTAGATCCTAACCGGGACCAGTGACATTCCAGTTCAACTCCTAGCGTAAACTAGATTTGGGGTGTTACAATTAGGTATCAAAGCAAACTCTCAGTCGATTCAGTTGGAAGATATTTTCATCGGTGATGTGTGTCCAAATATTGCTCCAAGTCTAGCTAGTAGGTATATATTTCTGTCCTTGTTGTTACAGATTTTTCACCAATAGGTAGTATGACAATATTTTCAGGATTAGATCGTTGAGTTGGAGTAATCATGCGAGACATTGTCTAGCTGATCTAGAGTCGCACTGCTGCCAAGAAATCCAAGTGAGCCAAGCTTAGTAACCCACCATAGCGTTTGAAACTGTCAAACCAAAACAGAGGCTGGCATTGCATAGTTGGGAGAGGTATAAATACAAATTTTCCACTTTTGGGGATGTGGTGTGAGCCGCAAGCGAAGCTGAGCGCATCATGGCTACTCAACCCTATCGAGACTATGAATAGAGGCAATAGACACCTAACATGTCAAAACTGTGGATGCCATCACGAAGAAATATGCAGAGTGGGTATGAACGCATGCTTCATATGTGGTCAACCAGGACATTGAAAGTGAAGCCTTCTTAATTTAAAATTTTGAGGACGAATTTTTTATAAAGAGGGAAGAATGGTAAACCCGTGATTTGAATCACAGTTTTATAATCTGAACCATTCAGTTCGACAGTTATTTTTAGAATTGGGTCAAGTTTTAATTACGAGATGATCATTCATTTTTCTCACTAACTATTCGTTTTTCTCACTAACCATTTACTTTTCTCACCCTGACATCTATATATTCCACACTTCTGACACTATCACCATTCATCTTTCTCACTCAACTTCCTTCTCATTTCCCCCACGATCCTCACTCAAGCCGGCCACAACCTCGTCACCGTCACCACATGACTGACGATTAGGTATGGAGTAGGAGCTCATCATTTAGGCGCTAAGACACGCTCGGAGCTTCTACCGGGTCCGTTTAAGACTCGCCCTGATTTATTGCTCTATTTTATCGTGATTTATTTTTACAGATTGTAGGATGAGTTGAGGGGTGTTTTATTGGATCCCACTTAACCTAGGTTATTTAATCGATCGATCTTCCAAATTAATAACCCTCGAGGATGAGATCCCTCAAGTATGTTTTCAAAAACAAGGTCCACCACAAGTTGCCTTCAAGCCTATTTTACAAATCCCTACGTAGACCTATATATATGTAGTTTTTGTGTTTTTCTGTACTAAGCAAGCAAGCACATGCCAGTCGAAGCTAGAACTACCGACAACCACATTATACGAGCGGCATGTGCCAATCGAAGCTAGAACTACCGACAACCATGTTATGCTAGTAGACATGTGCTAGTCAAATCCCGAAATACCACGACCATGCTACGATAGCAGGCATGTGTCAGTCGAAACCGGGCATACTAACAACCATGTTATACAAGCGATATGTGCTAGTCTAAGCTAGGAATACAGACAACCATGCTATGCGAGCTGCATGTGATAGTCTAAGCTGGGAATACCAACAACCATGCTATGCGAGTAGGTATGTAAATAAGAAAAAGGGTTTAGGATATAGCAGTAGTCTAGAGGGACCAAAAAGTGAAATAAGAATATGCTGAGGCATCAACAGCAGTAGATAAGTTCAGATGATTTCAGTTTTGTAGATGCCCTTCAGAGATTTCACGATATTTTCTTTTATATGAGAGTTTGTTGTCATAGCCAGTTTAGTATTAGTTATATTTTTAGACCAGTAACACTCATTAGCGACGTGTTTTTATAATATATGTAAGTGATGATCAAGAGTAGGATGAGCCAGCCAGGACAGAGGAGTAATGACATCTCTTGCACACACACATGTCAGACAATAGAATGTTAATATTTTGTTTATGTTGTCATTATATTAAGAATGATGTGATGTAAGGTATGACAATTGAATTCATATGACATGAAAAGTAATTAGAATGCACAAATGGTTCGAGACCCAAAATTTAAAATGAATTATGCAGCAGATTAGAATTTTATGCGAACATCAATGTGTGATATATTTATATATACATGTTGATTTTATGAGGTGGACTTTAATTTCACTTTTAAGGGAAATTTTGGTCGTTCTATTTTTGGAATTTATATCAACTTTATTGTATTTATTTTTTTTGGTAAACTAGTAGTCATGTCATTCATGTAGTAGCATGTTGAGTTCCATGTATTCATCCATGCATAGCAATAAACATCTTCCATCTCGAGATGCCGAGAGTAGATTTGCAGGGTTGGGTTTGGGTTAGCCGACCTAACCAGGACCAGTAACATTTCAGTTCGGTTATTAGCGTAAACCGGATTTGGGGTGTTACAATAGTCGTTGGGCTGGCAATGGCCAATGGCTGGGGCGAGATAGTCGAATACCAACCGCCTAAGGCCAGGGCGGCTGAGATTTAGAAGCCCTGCTAACTATCTTGGCTTTTGGTGGTCAGATCTGACTATTTGTAATGGCCCATTTAGTGAAAACTGATAGGCTTAGTCATCTCTTTAAACGTGGCTTATCAAGTTGAAGATTATAAGTTCATCTCACTTATATATTACATCTTACCTCAGTAAGTATTTAATGTAGGACAAACTAACTAAAGTAACTAGGTATGACATTCCACCTACCATAAGGAAAATCTGTCCCAAAATTTCTTTCTATGGTTTATGTGCCTACTAATCTATGTCTAAACAAACTTTCATTATCCAACAGTCTCAGATTGGTTTTGATGCTACTTGTATAAGTGTCTGACATAATTACTGCAAACTGATAGGCTTACTCATCTTTTCAGAAGTGGTTACCAAAATTAAAGATTATAAGTTCATCTCTACTAATATATTAGATTTTACCTCGGTAGGTATTAAATATGAGTCTGACTAATTAAACTTACTAATTGTGGGGGATCTTACACTGTCTTGGGTGGCTTGGTTCAGTTGTCCATGCATATTTATTTTAATCTTTTAATTTTTTGTTGAATTTGCTAATTTTTGAATTGAGGGTATTTTAGATATTTTTTATTTTTTCCTTTTCTAGTAATTAGGCTTGATTTTCCCACTACCAGGTAATATAAAAAAATTCACTATTGTTTGATAAAAAGCTCAAAATTCAAAATTAAATACAAGACATACCAAAAGGATAAGATCTCTGAAATAACTAGTTTCACATATAATACCTATAAAAATAAAATCATGTATATTAGTGGGTACGTGCTTATAAATATTCAACTTTAATTAACTACTTTCAAAGGAATAATTAAGTTAATTAGGTTTCACTTGGGCTAGGTTAGTACAAATGGTATTAGAGTCAACTCAGGATCTTGTTAGATGTTGTGATATGTTGAGACAAAAATTAGGCTCATAAGCTAGAGAAAGAAATTCGAGGACGAAATTTCTTATGGTGGACAAAATGTAAGAACCTCTAGTTAACTAATTAGTTTCACATCCAATACATATCGGAGTAAGACTTAACATATTAGTGAAGATGATGTTTAAAATCTTAATTTTAATTAATTATTTTTAAAAAATGACTGAACCCATCAATTATTACTAATTAAACTAGGTCAGTAGAAGCAATCCAAGCTCAAAGCATCCTAAGCCATAGAGCACGAACTTCAATACCTATGATAAATTGTATTGAGAACAAGCAGAGCTACTCTAACATCAATTACATGATGTATTCTGGTGTGTGAGCAATTTAAGCCCTATAATCAACATCAAATGAAGAAATAAATATCTTTACCCAAAGCAACACAAGATTAAAAAGCTATAATCATTAAGAACATGAAACATGCTAAACGTAATTCAACAACACAGATATACACATATAAGAATGACTGCAACATTTTAAAAGTTACCAAAGCATATAGCACCTATAATACAAGCTAAATATGCTAGAAATATGATCATCATGACATAATAGCAATAACATATGGTCTCTTTGGATGATATGAAAAAAAATGCAAAAAGTATGAAATTCTTACATTTATAATTTATAAAAAGTTAGTAATGATGTAAATATAAGATGCAAAATCTCTTCACCAAAAAATGTCCCCCTTTATTTTGTGTTCTTATAAAAAAGATTTATTGTGATGAAAAATCCAAACGGGACTATTTGTTGTAAGTTTTACTTACATATTACCACAAAATAATCTAAAATTATATTAACATTTTATTAGAACATCAATATTTTTATCATGAATTATTATCCATGGATTTCATAGATTTTTTATTTCTTTCATACTAACCAAATAGAGCCTAAGTATGAAATTAAGCTAACAACATCATCCAAATATAAAATAATCATCCAAGATGATTGGACAACATAACAAACAGCAGCCAAATCTAAACATGGAAGATAATAAGCTAACCTCAAGGAAATGATCAAGAATAAGGCTAAAACTGGTCTATCTAATAAGCTAAGCTTTTAAAAACAATATCTACAAGACATGTGTATAAAATCTATGCACCAAATACTGTTCAAATTACAACAAAACATGAAGAGGAATATTGACGAATGCCTAGTGTCAATGGCTTACAATTATATCCTTCAACAAAAAAACATAGCTCTAAAATATAGAAAATGAGCACAAACAAGCAAGGAAATCTACTTTAAGTTAAACATCATCACAAATGATGGGAAATCTTTTAGGAGCATATGTAAATTAAATTATACCAATGTGAATGCAAGGTGAAGTATGAAGAATAGAAAAGAAGAAAAAGAAGAGAAGAAAAGAACTAGAGAATACATTGCTCGAGTTTGATGTTAGGTCTTCATATGATGTTGAGTTCGATTTAGGATGGGAAAGACCGGTTGGAGTAGCCATCGCGGCAAACAGTGGTTGTGGAGTAGTTAGTGATGTTGAGGGGTACCTGGGAGGTCAAGGTGGAGAGTAGGTCTTAGAATTCCCATGATCAACATCATGTTAAATCAATAAGAAAACAAATTAAATTTAAAAGCGTACCTTAATCTTTATAAAGAAATCCATATTCCAAATCTCTATTTAAAACTTCAAGGTATGGATCTCCCAAATTGTTCTATAGAATCCAATTTATTAATTGATAATGGGATATCAGAAAGAAAATCATACGTTTAATTTGAAAACCATGACCCTTTATATAGTTATTTAAATTCTCTTATTTCCAATTTGATTCAACATAATACATTAAAAATAAGTCTTTTGGTTTCTACATACTCTATTAAAACTCTCATATTTAAGTAACTAATATTTTAATAAATTTGGTATTAATTATATGGTTGCATATCACACAAGTATACTTGTTAATAAGATAGCCTTCAATGTATTATTAAATTAATACAGGAGACCATATGCGAGAATAAATTTAAGAGTAAGGGGTTAAAGTTGGCATGCAAGAGTGGGGAAGGGTAGTTTATAGAAGAGCACTGTGTGAATGATAGGCTACCAACCGCGTATTCTTTTTGTACAAGACTCTTTACAAAAGGAGTTAACCATTTTGTATTTGTTGAGATCAGTGTTGTGAAAATCGGCCGATTCCACTCGGATCGAAGGGTTTCCGATTCAAAAAACCACTTGAATCGGTTTTCATCCGAATCGGTCCGTGAATCGGCCGATTCAAGCCTATTTTGATTGATTTAAGCCGATTTTGAAATCGACCCAAATCAACCGATTCCTAACGGTGGCGATAAACGGGGGCGGGGGAGGATGAGGCTGTGACAGTGAGCGGCGACAGTAGCGACAGCGGCGAGTAGGCAACCGGGTGGATGGGTGGGGGGCAAGGGGGGAGGATCTAGAGGTGCAGGGCTGGGGGATCAGCGGGGATGGGGGGGACGTAGGGGGTTGGGGCGTGGCCAGTGGGGGGAGACAGGGTTGGGCAGTGGTAGTGGGGAGGGACAGGGCGGGGCTAGCGGGGGAGGCCGGGCGTGGCGGGCGTAGGACGGGGTGGGGGCGGGGCAAGACCAGCAGGGTGGGGTGGGTCTGGGGGGAGGGGGGCGCGGCAACAGTGGCGGCAACGACGGGGAAAGAGGGCGGATGCGGGAGAAAATAGGCGAAAGGAAAAAAATAACAGTCGTAGCATTCTAGTAATTAAAACTTGACTCGTGTCTGACTCGAGTCAAAAATAATAACTAACTCTAAGTAATTCAAAAAAATCTTAAAAAATATGAAAAAAAATATCATAAAATATAATACATATAATAATATCAAAATAATATTAAAATCTAATTTTTATATATTTATGTTATGAGTTATCAAATTATTATATATAATCAATTTAGCCTGATTCAACTGAACTGATTCCTGTCCAATTTAAACTGATTCCAATTCTAATTCCTCCTTCCTCGAAAATCGATTCTAATTTTTGCACCCCCGTTTACTTAGATAGTTCTTAAACATTAGTGGACTCCACGTGGACAAATTAAAATACAGGGCACTTTGCACGTAAAAAAACTGGGCAAGGCTATAAAATTTCCCAAAGACAATGTATTTCAATAATTTCGTGAACCAGTTTTCCAGAACTCGTGGTTGTCCATGGCATCTCCGGGATACATAATTGGTAGCTAAGTTGGCACTGAAATCTTCTCCTCTGAGGAGATTTTGGTGAGAAGATTTCAGTTCAGATTGGACATGACTTAGCAATTGGGAAAAAGGAATCAGAAAAAAGAAGTGTTCATATCCCATGTTAATAGTCTTTAAGTTGGAGAAGCTCCATCGTTGCCTGCGGTGCTCCACTATCAACTGCATCTTTATTCCGGGATGCCTCCAAGCGCCGGTCTCCAGTACTTGCCCCTCCATGCCCGACGGCGAAACGCTTTTTTCATTCGGTCTCCGGCCTCGCCTTTCGCGGCCCGGCTCTTACCCAGCCTCTCCGCCACCCCACTACCACACCCACCAACGGTCGGCGGCGACAAGCTCAGAAGCTCTTTTAGCGTTTGACCAAGAAGTGGGCTCTTCCCAGCATGGCCTCCCACAACCTTCAGCTTTTGTACCTGATCATCTCCTCTCTCGTGCCTAGCCAGGAGGTACCCAAGAGTCCTCTGGCGAGGCCGGTGGCAGAGAAGAAAGAAGACGGAGCACGCTCCTCTTGCGGGACTTCCAGAACCGGCTCTCGATGGAGTTGGCGACAACATAAATCTTTGCAACATGGTTTCCTCCTTGCGCAGCTTTGGCTCTCCAACATACAAATCCATCTTTCTGGGTATTTTTCTTCCCTATAGACAACTAAGTTTATCAAAAATGTTGACAACAAGATGTACTGTAGGCCAAGTTTATTTCAAGCGCGCATTGCTGATTAAATTCGGTGTTTGAAGTTGAATTTAAATATTTGTGTACCTATATATATTACATAAAATAGATCAACATCCACCGTTCGGTTGTCATGGTCCTAATTTCTCTATGCAATATACATGGACGGAAGGATGGCGCCTTCAGTGGGAAAAGTCAAAACTGCGATCAGAATCTGCGGATGTGGTCCCGCCGTTGTTGAAAAATCTTACCGGCCTTTCCAGTCGTCTCTGATGGCTAAGGAAAAGCTTGATGTGAAAGAAAGAGGTGACATTGGCCGGCTTGTCTGTGGATGTTACAAGATAGATATGGTGTTTGATCGATGAATAAGAGATGGAAATAATAGTAATTCGTAGACAAGTTAAGTATTGCAAATTATGCAATGACAATTGGACGACACCAAATCCTAAAGACGTTTTTTGTCTGAAAAAGTGTGTTATATGCCGGCCTAATTTGTTTTTAGCCTGGTTATGCTGGTCCTAAGAAAAAAATTGGTTTGTTAGGAAAGAAAAAAATTAAAATTAAAATTTGTTTTTTAAAAAATGAAGGTAGAAAATCGGTTCTAGACACCGGCTTGAGACAAAAATTGGATTTCAATTTAGTAAACTAAAAGTCAGTGCTGCTGATCTGTCCAACAAGTTTGTTTTGTTTTGTTTTTTTCTTAAAACAAGTATCTAAATATCGGTATAGACTCACTCACAGAAACGAAATAGAACTAATTCAACAAAGTTCGGACAAGATTCATTCTAAATGGGTCCGAACCGAATGGATATAACAAACATTTTTATATTTTGTGGGTATGTATAATATTAAATATAAAATATATATATGTATATATATAAATAAAATAAAGTAATAATTAATTATTTCTTTTTATATAATATTAAATATAGCAAACATCGTAGTAAAGTAATTATTAATAATATTTCAAGACCTAATGGCCAATATAATTAAAATTTTTATTCAAAAAAAATAATTAAGAAATTAATTAATACAATTGAAAACTCAACCAATTTATGTTTTTTCAAAAATTACCAATTTTTCAGCAGCATATCTTTTGTTATTCACAGTTCATGGAGCAAAGCAACCAGGAGATGAAGAAAATGAAAACAAAAAATTAAAAAATTGCATCATTCGTCAATGTCATTCACAATTCATCGTGGGAGTTCATTATAAATCGGAACATCATCAAAAGCAAACAAAAAAAGTGGGGCATTTACCATTTTAACAATTTTTACTATAATCAAATTATAACTGTTTTGTTGTCGATTAATTAGTTAATATATTATCAAATTAATTAAAAATTATATATCATAAACCAACTTTATTAAGTTGGTTAAAATTTATTTTATCTAAATACTTTTTCATTTAAAAATTATAAATGTTCCAACTATCCAAACTATATTAATTTAATATTACAAATTATGAAACAAGTAAATAAATAATCAAAATTAAGTAAATTTTTTAAATTGATGCTTTAACAATTAAAAGTTACAATATTAATGTTGAGATAGAAATGAGTTTTATAATTATATAAAAAATAATTAAATAATATTTGATTAAATCAGTAAATCAGTTATAGTAGAGTATTTTACCATGATTGTTTATATATAGAGTAGGTTCGGTTAAATTAACCGAGTTAAAGTAGGTTTGGTTAAATTAATTGAATTTTTAACTATTTTTTTGATACAATGAATTAGGTCTATATTATTTTTATTTTATTTAATTATAGCGGTTGGTAAATCGGTAAATCAGATGATCATTTCAACTCTAATTATGCGCAAAAAATGAGAGATATCCCATCCATAGAAATCACAGCTTAAATTCACACAGCTGTTTAAAAAATACGTGAAAATAAGGAAACGAAGAGCAACCATATTGTATAATTTGATAAGTAAAATAGGAAAGAAAATTCACAAACAAATCAAACAAACATAGATAACAATGAACGGGGAAATAGGGCTTCAGACTTGTAGGTCTTTGGGTGTGACCCAAAAGAGGCGAGGCGGGAACCATAGGGCATCAAACTGGTGGATCACCGACAACAGCTCTAGTTCAAGCTATACTGTTCAGTGTAGACAATGGAAGGTGGAGGTGGTGCATTCCGTTATAAACAAGGTAAGATATTGTGGCACGTGATATATATATATATAAAATAAATTTTAATTTTATAAATAAACTTTGGTTTAATAATGAAATAGACTATACTATAATCTAATTTCTAAGATATAAATTTTGATTGACTATAAGTCTTAATTAAATAAGAAGAAGATATACTATAATAATTTATTTTTTTGTTATATTTTGATAGATTAAATATTTTATTTTTACTCAAAGTTATTATCGAGTTCTACTTTTGTCCATAATAATAAGAGTAGATCTGGAACCTCAATTATCCTCTTAATTGGGTGACAATGTCATCGACCGGTGACATAGATGAAAATAGGAGATGCATTTATTATTATTATTATTATTGACATGGGCTTTTAACTTCGATATAATTATTAATTCTCCCCTTTTCGAGCATTGCCAAATCGGCCGACGAATAGGTTTAAACCCGTCTTGCATAAGCATCTTCAAAAACTAAATTCATTTATTTTTTATTAACTTTTCAAACTTCGATGATTACAATCAGCTGATCTACTAGGACTTTCTCACTTTGGTGAGTATAAAGGAATAGGCAATTTTTGGGGAAGGTGTTTTGGGATAAATTAAATTAAATAAGTTTATTTACATCATGACGGGGTATGATCGTAGATGTCTCCATAGGAAGAATATTTTTCACAAGTGCGGAAGAATTATTATTCACAACCTAAATCCTAAAATTTTAACATTACTTAGTGATATTTATCTCAATATGGAATACTATTTAAAAGCAAAAGATTAGATTTTTTCCTTTACACCAAAATATCATTCATGTACAAATAAAATTTAAAGCTCTAAAGAAACTTACATCCAGTATTCATGCACATCTCACTATTGTGCAGAGTAGGGTTAATATCCACCAAAGATAATAAGTTTACTTTGAGAACTATTATCTAGATGGTTAGCGTAAAAATGATTGTACTAAAAATCACCCCAAGATAAAATTTTTAGGAAAGTGTGGTGGGACACACTAGTCCGCTTAAAAACTAACTCCTAGATAGAATTTTATCAAGACAAGTAATTTTAATAGCACAATAATTAATTACAACTATACCTGACAATAGCTATTAAATAGACATAAAAAAATACTAGAATTTAACGAGGTTTAGCCAATTATGCCTATGTCCTTAGACACTACTAAAATAATAGTTCACTAATCAAGGAAATATTACAAAAGTAGAGAAGGAACAAATTTCCAATGAAAGAAGAGAAGGGAATTTTGGGATGATCTAAACCAAAGGGGGAGGAGTCCCTTTTATAAGGCGAGGACTCCTCCCATATCCCCAACACTCCCGATGTGGGATTTTGTCATACAACAATTCTCCGCCTTGACAAAATCTCATATAATTCTCTCACAAATCCAACTTTCAGTAGTGTCTGGGAACTCCATCTGTCAATTTGTAATAATATTAACCAAGTCTAAACAGTGTTTAAACTTGACCGCAGTTACCACTTTTGTCAACATATCAACAGGGTTCTTAGTGGTTGGAATCTTCTTGATTATGACTCCACCTTCTTCTAAAATCTCTCGTACAAACTAATATCGAACATCAATGTGCTTCACCCTTGCTTGGTAAACCTAGTTCTTTTCTAAATGAATAGCACTCTGACTGTCACAATGCACTTTGATGTGCTTTGTTCCATTCCAGTTCACCAAGAACCTTGAAGCCAAATTGCCTCTTTTACAGCCTCTGTAATTGTCATATACTCTGCCTCTGTAGTAGACAAAGCCACTGTTGACTGTAAGGTGGACTTCCAATTGATTGGTCCACCAATTGACTGGTGCTTTTGCATAAGTAAATACATAACCAGTAGTTGATTGTCGCTTGTCCAAATCACCAGCATAGTCAGAATCACAATACCCAACTACATACTGACCATCTTTATCATCCTGCTGAAATACTAATCCAACATCTAAGGTACTCTAGAATATATCGTAGAATCCATTTCACAGCTTGCCAATGCTCCTTTCCAGGATCATGCATATACCTGCTCACAACCCTAACTGTCTGTGACATATCGGGCCTAAAACATACCATTGCATACATCAAGCTACCAACAACAATTGCATAAGGTACTTTTGACATGTATTCCAGTTCTGCATCATTCTTTGGTGACATAGAAGCACTAAGCTTGAAATGAAGAGCAAGTGGTATACTAACTGGTTTTGACTTCTCATTTATGCCAAAACATTTTAGTACCTTCCTCAGATATTCTCTCTGAGACAAACAAAGTCTCCCCAATTTCCTGTCTCTGGATATCTCCATGCCGAGAATCTTCTTTGCTTCACCAAGATCCTTCATCTCAAACTCCCTATTCAATTGAGTCTTTAACTTCTCAATTTCTGTCTGACTCCTAGAAGCTATCAGCATATCATCAACATAAAGAAGAAGATATATATAAGATCCATCTTGTAGCTTGCGCAAGTACACACAGTGGTCATATTTGCTTCTCGAGTACTTCTGCCCTATCATGAACTTGTCAAATCGCTTGTACCACTGCCTTGGAGATTGCTTCAATCCATATAGCGATTTGTCCAATTTGCACACCATCTTTTCTTTTCCAGCAACTTTGAATCCATCTGGCTAAGACATATAGATTTCCTCTTCCAAGTCTCCATGTAAAAATGCAGTTTTTACATCCATCTGAACTAGTTCCAAATCCAACTGTGCCACCAAAGCCAATAAAATTCTGATGGAGGAATGCTTTACAACTAGAGAAAATACTTCATTATAATCAACTCCCTTCGTCTGAGCGTAGCCTTTAGCCACCAATCTTACTTTGTAGCGAACATTATCCTTGTCAGGAAATCCATCTTTCTTTGCATATACCCATTTGCACCCAATTGCCTTCTTTCCCTTCGGAAGACTAGCTAGTTTCCATGTCTGATTCTTTTGAAGGGACTGCATTTCTTCCTTCATGGCAATCCTCCACTTTTCTTGTTTTGAACTTTGAACTGCTTCATTATAAGTGGCAGGAACATCATCAGTTGCAATTGGTGATGTAGAAGAGACCATATCAGCATAGCGGGCAGGTTGTCTAATAGTTCTCTTTCCCTTCCTTTGTGCAATTGATTTATGTTGATGTGGAGGTTCTTGGGTCTGAACCTCTTCTTCATTTGACTCTTCTTCTACCATAGGAGAGTCATCATCAGTTTTTGCATCTGCTGGGATCAATTCTGTTGCCATCAAACTCCACCTGTTTGGGAGTACCATCTGTCTGCTTCATATTTTCAGAAGTCACCTTTCTCAACATGGTAGATTCATCAAAGGTAACATCCCTGCTAAAGATTACTTTCTTTGTTTATGGACACCAAAGACGATAGCCTTTCACACCAGAGGTGATCCCCATAAATATTGCCTTCTTTGCTCTTGGATCCAGCTTTGATTCCTTAACATGGTAATATACAGTGGAACCAAACACATGTAAGGAATTATAATCTATAGCAGGCTTTCCAGACCATTTCTCCAATGGAGTTTTACCACCAATAGCAGTAGATGGTAAATGATTAATAAGGTGACAAGCATATACCAAAGCCTCAGCCCAAAATTCTTTGCCCAACCTCAGCATTGGACAGCATACACTGAACCTTCTCTAGCAAAGTTTGATTCATTCGCTCTGCCACCCCATTCTGTTGTGGTGTATTTCTGACAGTAAAGTGTCTGACAATACCTTCATCTTCACAGACCTTTAGAAATGGATCATTTTTGAATTCTCCACCATTGTCTGTACGAAGACGTTTGACTTTTCTGCCTGTTTGAGTCTCCACCATCTTTTTCCATTTCAGGAAAATCCCCAACACTTCATCCTTCGTCTTCATCGTATACACCCAAATTCTCTAGGAAAAATCATCAACAAAGGAAACATAATAGTGTTTACCTCCTAATGAAGTTGTCTTAGAAGGCCCCCACACATCTGAGTGAACATAATCCAAAATACCTTCAGTATCATGGATTGTTGTACCAAATTTCACCCTTGTTTTCTTCCCTTTGATACAATGCTTGCAAAAATCTAATTTGCAAGCCTGAGCTCCTTTTAATAATCCTTGATCTATCAGTAATTTCAAGGATTTTTCTCCAGCATGCCCCAAGTGCATATGCCATAACCTGGTTGCTTCTGACTCCTGATCATCAGTAGGAGTTGTTGTCGCTGCTGCTTCCCCAACAATTGTACTACCCATAAAGTAATACACATTGTTTCTTTTTCGGATCCCCTTCATTATCACAAGTGCACCAGAGATGATCCTCATTATCCCATCTTTCACCCTCACTTCGAAACCTTTTGACTCTAAGGTTCCCACAGAGATGAGATTCTTCATCAAATCCGGCACATAATGAACACCTGTTAAGATTCTGGTTGATCCATCCTGATTCCTCAAGTGAACTGAACCAACTCCATATGTGACAAGAGGGGCATTATTTGCTGTGTAGACAATTCCACCTTTTAGTTCTTTAAAATCAAAGAACCATTCTCGATTGGGCGTCATATGATGGCTACAAGCAGAATCTAGCAACCATGAACTAGAATTGCTGGTTGATGGTGTGGCAGCAATTGAAAGTTCTGAATCTGCATCATCACACTCAGCTACATTTGCAGCAGCTTTTTCCTTCTCAGGTTTGCCTTTGTTTTTTAGCTTGGGACAATCTTTCTTCCAATGCCCTTTTCCTCGACAAAAGGCACATTCATCTTTACTCAGTCTGGACTTTGACTTTGACCTTCCCCTTCTTCCTTTGTTCTGACTCTGTGAACGGCCTCTGTTCACAACAAGAGCTTCTGCTTCTGCACTTGTGTTTTCTTGCTTTTCTTTCTTTCTATAATTCATAACTATACAAGGCAGCAATTACTTCACTGAGAGACACAACAGCCTTCCCATGAAGTAGAGTAGTTTCAAGAAACTCAAATTCATGAGGAAGTGATCCCAACAACATCAGAGCCAGATCTTCATCATCAAAAGTCACATCCATATTCATCAAATCAGTTACCAGCTGATTGAAGCTAGTAATATGATCATTCAGAGAGGTACCTAGGAACATAATTGAAGCGAAACAATCTCTTTTTCATATAGAGCTTGTTCTGACTGCTTTTCTTCAAGAATTTCTCCTCCAGTGCCTTCCACAATTTACTTGCAGAAGTTTCTTTAGAAAATGCATACTTCTACTCTCTAGAAAGACATGTTCGAATGGTACCACATGCCATTCTATTTATTGTCTTCCATTCTTTCTCCTCAACATCATCTGGTTTCTCTTCTTCAATGGCAATGTCTAGACCCTGTTGAAAGAGGGCATCCAGAACCTCACTTTGCCACATGCCGAAATGACCGGTACCATAAAAAATCTCCACTACAAATCTTGCATTTGTCACAGCAGTTCTTGCCAAAATTGAAGATGAAGAAGCTATGAACTTTGATGTGGATTCTTTTGTGTTGTCTGCCATTTCTGCTACAAATTCTATTTAATAGCTATCGATGTGGAATGCCAACTAGCCCAAGGAAAATTTTTCTAATGTGGAAGATCAGCGTAAGCTGCAACCACAGAGCATACTAAAATAAACCTGGAGCTCGAAATGCCAACTAGCCCAAGGAAAATTTTTTCTGATGTGGAAGATCAACATAAGCTGCAACCACAGAGCATACTAAAATAAACCTAGAGCTTAGAATGCCAACTGGCCCAAGGAAAATTTTTTCTAATGTGGAAGATCAGTATAAGCTACAGAATGCCAACTGGCCCAAAGAAAATTTTTTTAATGTGGAAGATCAGCATAAGCCACAACCACAGAGCATACTAAAATAAACCTTGCTATGATACCAATTGTTGTGCACAGCGGGGTTAATTTCCACCAAAGATAACAAGTTCACTTTGAGAATTGTTATCTAGATGACTATCGTGAAAATGATTGTACTAAAAATCACCCCAAGATAAAATTCCCAGGAAAGTGTGGTGGGGCACACTAGTCCACTTAAAAACCAACTCCTAGATAGAATTTTATCAAGACAAGTAATTTTAATAGCACAATAATTATTAACAACTATACCCAATAATAGCTATTAAATAGACATAAAAAAACACCAGAATTTAACGAGGTTCGGCCAATTATGCCTACGTCCTCGGACACTGATAAAATAATATTTCACTAATCAAGGAAATATTACAAAAGGAGAGAAGGAGCAAATTTCTAATGAAAGAAAAGAAGGGAATTTTGGGATGATCTAAACCAAAGGGGGAAGAGTCCCTTTCATAGGAGAGGACTCCTCCCATATCCCCAACAATCCCGATGTGGGATTTTGTCATACAACACCCACATAGTGGAGTATCTCATAACTACCTAATGGTTCGATTATCCCAAATGATAGGCATATCTAAAAACTATGTCCAACAGTAGATATGTACCTAAGTGGGTGGGGGTGGCACCATTGTTGCACGAATCAACCGTTGCCGATCCGATTTTGGGGCTGAATCGGTCAGCCCCAAATCGGGCTCGGAATCGGGGTAAATCGGGAAAAATTGGTTTTTTTGAAAAATGACTAAAATGCCCTATGTATGATATTAATTAAATTATTTAAGCATGGGTAAAATTAGAATTTACCCGAATGGTGACGGTAGTGACGGCGGCGACGGCGAGCAACAGCGGCGGTGGCGGCGACAAGAGGCGACGGGGGGCGGCGAGCGGCGGCGGCGGCGACGGCGAGGCTGGGTTGGGGGCAGGGGGAGGATCTGGAGTGGCAGGGCTGGGGGCGCAGGGGACGGGGTCGCGGCCGGCGAGGTGGGACGGCGGTGGCGGGGAGGCATAGGGCCGGGCTGGCGGGGGGAGGCGGGGGCGGGGCGGGGCTGGCGGGAAGGGGCGGGCGGCGTGGAGGGACAGGGCGGGGGCGGGGCAAGGCTGGCGGGGAGGGGGGCGGGGCGGGGTGGGCTGGGTCTGGGGGAGGAGGGGCGTGGCGTCGCAACGCGGCGGCGGTGGCTGTGGAGAGAAGAGGCGGAGATGGAGAGAAGAGGCGAAGAGAAAGAAATAAGGAGTGGCATTCTCGTAATTAAAACTTGACTCGTGCCGACTCGAGTTAAAAATAATAACTAACTCTAAATAATTTAAAAATATTTTAAAAAAATATTATAAAATATCATAAAATATAATACATACAATAATATCAAAATTCCATCAATATCTAATTTTATATATTTATGTTATGAGTTGTCAAATTATTATATATGACCGATTTAGACCGATTCAACTGAACCGATTCCTGTCCGATTCAGACCGATTCCGATTCCGATTCCGACTCCCTCGAAAATCGATTCCGATTCCGATTCATGCAACCATGGGTGGCACATGGTGAATGAGGGGAGGTGTTAAATGTATTCTTTCGATTTAATTAATTAATTTATTTTTATACAAACACTTCATTTATTAATTTGAGGACATGACAAGGAACATATTCTTATATTTTTATGATCGCTTTTGACTAGGCCATGTAGCCAGATCATAATAAGTGAATTGAATTTAAATGGAATGTGTTGGTTACGTCAATCTAATCTCTCGGAAATTTAGTTTGATTGGGAATCACTACAAATTTTTGAACCTCAGTAGTGGACAAGAATCGCGACCAATTTGTGAACCTTAGTAGTGGACAAGACTATATTAGCAACTTTTAGCCATCCATTTAAATCACAAGGCTGTAATCTTTTTATACAGTCAAAACTACCCACATCATTCGGCTATCTTTATAATTCAAGGGTTGATATTAAAGTTAGCTTATATAAAAAAGTATCACATGTAGCTTGTAAAACATATGACTGGAGTCAAAGTATTACATTAACAAACTAGTCGAATTAGACATCAGTACAATTCGAGTCAGTTTCAAAACCGTATACTACCGTACGTTATGAACGATGAGGGTTAAGTATATTCGAGTATAAGATAATAACAGTCAGGAAAATGATGAAAAATAAATTATCAGAGTATGTGAAAGTATGTAGTTATTTTTTTATTATTAATCATAAAATTATTTTTAGGCTCAATAACGCATTAGGACGCATTATAGAGCAGTTTGGTGGGTTATTAGTTATAGAACATGTCATTGTGCTATTATGGTATACATTATATTTTATGAGATTTTACCTAATTTTTGGATGTTTTTAGAATTTATTAGAAGTTAGTTATTATTTTTGACTAGAGTCGGAATCGAGTCAACTTTAATCACTAAAATATCACCGTAACCCTCACCCTGACACTTTCTTCCCTAACCCTGTTGCAGCCCTGTCCTTGTCGTCGCACCGCCACCAATCGATGCTGCCACCTTCATCGGAGCATCGCCAAGCAATCCCCCCACCTTCCTGGCCTCCACGACGCCCATCTCGGCGTCTATTCGGTGCCATCTGCACCGCTCCCCCACTGCCAAGACGCCAACACCTCCCCCTCAACCTAACCAGCATTTCCCTCGTACCTAAGGCCGCTGCTAAGGCCGGCCAAGAGCCAATAGGATGACTGACCGACCCCTGGCTGACTCGATGCCATCACCGGCAATCATCGTTGCCACTACCGCCCTCACCACCACCACCATTGAGTCAAGCTCGCCGAGCTCCCGGCCGGTGCCAACCCATAGGTCCCGATTACATCGCCGAAAAAGTCACCAGAAAACCATCGAAAACTATCGAAAAATCTCCAAAAACCGTCGAAAAATTGGATTCATTGAAATTTCTCAGATCTTCCATCAGATATATCCAGTTGAACCTGATCAAACTTTGAATGTCGCTGGGTGCCGAATTCGAGTCTCGAACTGCACGACAAACCTTTGCAGTCGCAGATTGCCAACAACGCAAGGCATAATTAACTCCAACATAATTACATAAAGTTGATAATTATTAGCACAACATGTTAGCATTGATTGATTGATGTGATATACATATATATATATATATATATATATATATATATATATTGTTGTGAATAAAAATGAATTGTGTGATTGAATGGTATTAAAATGAATGTTAAAGAACTAATTAAGTAAATTAAGCAAATATTGTAAATCTAATGCTACATAGCCTAGAACATTTGATATGGATTGATGTATAATTTGATATGATATATACCTTGATGTATATGTGCTATAGGATGTGTGAATGCATCATAGAGGGCGTTAGCTTTTAGTTTTGGTGCGTAGGTATGGAGTAAGATCTCGTTGCCTAGGCGAGTGGAGACAATTGGAGCTTTTACAAGGTCCGTTTAGGACTCACTTCTGGTTTGACTTCTCTACTCTATCGTGTTTTGTTTTTAATAGTTAAGCGGACATATTGAGTGGTGGATTTATAGTATCCCATTCCATATGGGCTATTTAGTCATACAAAATTTTTGGATTAATAACCCTCGAGTTTGTTTTCTAAAACTCAAATCCAGATTATAATGCCTTCAGGCCTATTATATTACAATCCCTACCCTGGCATATGTACATGTAGTTTTTTCGAGTTTTCAGCAAGATATGAGACAAGAGGAAACCGACAACCTTGCTCTGTGAGCGGGGGCATGTTAGTCAAATCAGGCTTTGGATTTGGTGAGTATCTGTTTCATTCCCGAAGGGATCTTGATAACTCTACCTTTGAGTTCCTCAAACCCGAAAAAATATGGAGGTTTACAAGTACTGCTATGTAGCACACGTATACACATAACCACGAAACTTGAAGGTGCACGTATATTAAAAATAGACTTGGGAATCTCTCATATGGGCACACATATAGACTTGTGGTCTAAAAGTACTTGGCCTTTGTAATCAGGGTCAAGAGTGATACGAAAGATGTAGAGGGCTGAAGGAACAGAAATTGATTTTGCCGCGCAATAGATAGTTTTAAAGTTGCCAAAGAATGAGATGAGATCGAATGGGGACATTGTCGCGCGAGGTCGACAGTTCCTAATTAGTACCTATATAAGAGATTCTTATGAGGAAGAATAAAAATATTTTCATTTAATAGGAGAGTCAGCTCTTCATGTACCAATTTGTTATTAGTTATTTATGGACCAGTAACGCTCTTTATTAACGTTTTCCTATTATCCATATAGGTGAGAATCTTGATGACTAAGCGTTATCAGGATTGTGGAGGAGCAATGCAATTACACACATTTGTACCTCTCAAATGAAATTGATAATGATAAATGTTGAATTGTCTTGAATGATGCAACTTGAATGTCATTTCTGTGTTGATAAAATATTTTGCATGTGAATGAAAACTATGAATAGAAATGAACAGGTTGAGAAATGAAGTCTACACTCGATTCAGAAGATCAGAAATAAACAAAATTAAAATGTTGAGAGAAATGTTCTGTTTTTGTTGCGTTTTCTATTTTTATTAACATATATATATATATATATATATATATATATGCTGCTTTCTTGCTGGTGGTCCCTATTGCACTTTTAGGGCAGAGTTTATTTATTTTATTTTAAAAATAATTATTTTCTTTCAACTTTTCTTTTATTTAGTTTGTTTTATACATAATTACATATAATAGCATGCATGCAGGACAACATTAAAACCTAAACATTTCATCTATGTATTAAATAATTACATCATCATCTTGAAATGCCCAAGTTAGATCTATATTGGGTTAACCAAATCAAGTAGATTAGCGAATAGTTCAGTCGTCAATAACATTTTTGGGTTGGTTCTCGAGTAAACCAAAACAAGGTGTTACATAGCTGATACTAATTATTTTCTTTATAAATATGGATACTATTTCTCAGCTTTCTCTTCAAAACCTAAGGAAGTTCTGATAAATATATTGCCCACCAGTCCATCAAGTCGTTTTATTTTACTGAGTTTTGCAAGGGTAGCTAAGAGGATGTTGAAGATTAAAGCACATGTTACTTTAAATTAGCCAAATAACATGTTTCGTAACCATGACAACATCTTAAATGGGGCCAAAAGGGTCTAATGTTTTTATGAATATTTTTTTTCAAAGCAATGAATACAATTATAAATATGTGACAATATAATGGGTGACAACTGGACATCGCGAGCTGAGTCCTTCATCGAGCCAAGTCAAGCTTGGGCTCGGCTCAACCCGTTGAAGTTGGTCTCGGTTCGTCAACTCAACTGGACACTCATCAATTTAAAAAAGATTATGTCCAAAGCCCAGCGTACAACAATAAAAAATAAAAAATAGAACTGTTGGGCCAAAGCCCAACAGCTCTTTATTATTTAAGAAATACAAATAAAGAACTATTGGGCTTTGTCAAGCCCATCAGCTCCTTTTAAAAGAAGCAGAGGGCCCAACGGCTCTCTGCTCGAGCTCTACTGGCTAAGCCCGGTTCGCGAATCGTTGATTAGGGCTCGGCTCGGTAGAGATTTTAACGAGCCGATTAGCCAAGTACTTGGCTCGGCTCGGCTGCCATCCCAAGCATCATCTCTTCTCACGATCTCTTTTCCAAGCACAGAAGGGTAGTATTGGACATCAATTTTGATAAAAATTCTACAATGCCACCCAGGAGGGTTTAAACCAAGGACCAACTGCCGTTGATGCTAAGCCATCGGGCTACCCCTTCTTATTTTCTAATATGACTAACTATATAAATATTTAATACCAAACTAATAAATTACCCATCTTATTTGCTAACATGAATTATTTTAATATTTATGAGTGTAATCACATGAGTTTTGATCATGTATTATATATTGAATACCAATTTTATTTAATTAAACCAATTGTACCTCATATTCATATGAACCAAAACTTTAATATTGTCACTAGTAAAATTTACAAATTATTATAATGTACTAGTTTGAAATCAACTCGAGTCAAAATAATTATATTAAAGACATGTAGTAAAAAAATATCATTTAAATTATATCAATTGTATTAAATAATAGAAAGGTTACTAAAACAAAAAATAATAATAATATTTTCATTTAAATTAGTCATGATAGGTTGATTCTTAATGAATTTCTTGACAATTGCTAATAAATTCATTTGCTAATTTATTTTGATATTAATCACAATAGTATTAATATTTGTAGTATCAGGCGATGACAGCGGAATTTTCTTCAACAACCCAATATCCTCCCCTAAACTATCAGCCTCTTCCCAATTCTCCCCTCGCTCAATTCGTTGCAGCTTCCTCACCACCTCTTCTATGTTGGGCCTAGCGTCCTTCTCCTCCTGCAAGCAGAGGAGGGTAAGCTCTGCCATGTGGGTGATCTCTTCCTGTACCTTTAAATCAGAGCTAAAACCAAGAACAGGGTCGACAAGTTGATTCAAATCCTCGCTTTGGATCATGATTGTGGCCATGGTAGCAAGATTGATTCCGTGCGGTTGCCTTGCAATGTCGACGGCAGGCTTAGATACTGATGAGCTCGGCCAGCACCACACCGAAGCTGTAGACGTCGCTCTTGACGGTGAGCTGGTAGCACTTGTGGTAATCCGGGTCCAGATATCCCGGGGTGCCTTGTGGGGTGGTGGAGACACGGGTAGCATCCAGGGGGAAGAGCCGACACAGACCAAGTCGGCCACCTTGACGCCTAAACTATTGTTACGGAGGATGTTGTTGGTCTTGACGTCGCGGTGGATGATGGGCGGGTCGACGGCGTGGAGGTAGGCCAGAGCCTCGGCGGTCTCAACGGCGATGCTGCGTCGAATGGCCCATGTCAGCTTGCCCTGCTCGGCTTGGTCGCCATGGAGGTGGTCGTGATAGACTTTATTTAGAATTTAGATTTCATATCAAATTATAGGAAACGTTTGGCTGATTGTGCGACATGCATGTGTTGCATGACTGATTGATAAAGAAAGCTTTAGGAGGTGGAAAAAGAGACAATTTTTTATCGGTAACTTGGAGAGGCATGCAGCACCTTTCTACTCCAGATGTTACTTTTATTTTTTATTGAGCAGCAATCTGTTTTAAGGTCTCATTGTGCAATTAAATATTGCAAAACCCACTCTTAAGTAAGCATGAACGCATTAAGAGAAGAATTAATGCTCCACTTACATTTTCTTTAACTCAACTCCAACACTTAGGGATGGGTTTGGATCAAATGTGGATCCAATATATAGCTATATATCCTTAACTGATCTGATTCCAAGAACCTAAACCCAAATGCGACCTGAATCCACAAAACCTATATCTGATCCGAATTTGACTTAATTGGTTAAAATAATATAAATAATATATATATATATTAATAAAAATGAAAATAAATAGTAAAAAATATTATTTTAAATGTTTTAATGTATATATTTATAAATATCATCTATTCGAATCAAATATAGATCGGATCACCCCAATACATATATGATCCGATTATTTTTTAATGTATTATATATTTGAAATGTCTGAACCCAAATCTAATCCGAAATTGTTTAGGATTAGATACGGATCCAATTCACCGATATCGGATTTCAGAGCCTATCCCAACTAAGACTTCACATATTTTGAAAATAAGGCCATCAAAATGTTACCAAAGTGGGCCCATTGTTATCGGGCGAAGTAATTGCCTGTTATACAATTTTGGAAACAAATTTAAAAATTAATTGATTAAAAGAAGAATGTTTTTGAACGGTACAAAGTACCTTTTTAAAACAGCTAAATAATTAAGATCGACATATACCCGTGTAGGGAGAGGAGCCCACCCTTAGGGTGTAATCAAGTTAAGCTAGCTCACCAATAAAATGGATTTGGCTCGGTTTGGCTTGAAGTTATGCTTTTTATTTTAAAGCTTGAACAAATGCTCAACTTAATAATAATATGGCGAAGAGTTTAAAGGAAGGAGTATTTGGCTCGAATCAGCTCAAAACTCGAACTCTGTGAACTCTATCTGTAGAAACAAACTAAACATGAACAAAGTAATGATCGACTCGACTTAACTTATGTACCATTAAGTCCAATTTTCTTGAATAACTAATCATACAGCATCAATCACTCCGTTCAACA
>JAURVB010002991.1:0-19364 GCA_033002965.1 Piper betle | reverse complement strand
CTCAGTCGCTGATGCGTATCTGATGCTATCATCGATACTTGGGTATACATGAACCCTCATAGCACGTGTACATGGTCGGCCTCGGTCCCGCACACGTGTTTTGAAAGCTAAACCGACTCGAACCACGGTCAACCCGACTGGCTAACGACTATAAAATACTGACTCGAATCGCGGGTTTTACAAGCATAAACAATGCCGTGGCAAGGCTAGGCGGCGACTATCGGCGGCCGGGTTGCGTTGGCGGTGACAACGGTGGTGCGCATGGGGAAGGCGTCAAGAAGGGTTTTGGGAAGAAGATGTCGAGAGGGGAGAAAAATAAGTGGGTGGCAATTTCGTAAATAAGACTTGACTCATCTCCGGCTCGAGTCAAGTATAATAACTAAGTTGTATTAAATCCTAAAACAATTCATAAAAATCGGGAAAAATCTTATAAAATCAAACAAATACCAAAACATTGTAATGATATGCTCTAGAACTATCAACCCATCCAAACTGCCCGTAACACATCCTAAAGCTGTAAACGGAGTAAAACTAATTCTACGATCCACTATATATAAAAATAAAAAAACATAAGTGGCATACTCTCATATATTTTGATAACTCATTTTGTTCTATTGTGTTCATGACGTTATCATCATATATTTGGGTACGCATGACCCTCATTGCTCATACACGCGACCGGCGTCAGCTTAGTACACGTGTTCTGAAACTAACTCGACTCAAAAATAACAGTTGAACCGATCGGTTCTGAATATAAAACCCTGACTCGAATCGTGGGTTTTACATTATGCTACAAGTATACAAATATCAAATCGGAAACAACAATTTGATGACAACAAGCTGTCATCAAACTAGTCATGGCATGATGACATTTTTCTTTACAAGAAGAGAATCTACTTGAACTCTAAAATGAATCTCATACCAACTATCTTAAAAGAGTTTCATGATAGAACTCATGAGGGAATTTAGAAAACTTTGAAACGATTGAGAGACAGTCTTTTATTGGTCTCAGATGTATAAAGATGTGGTGACTTATCTAAAGAATTGTGAAACTTGTCAAAGATTCAAAAGCTCTACTTTAGCACCAGCTAGTTTGTTACAACCATTTCCTATATCATAGCAAATTTGGACTTCAATTAGCATGGGTTTTATTAATGGATTGCCAAGAAGCAATGCAAAAATATGGAATCTTTGTACTAGTGGACAGACTATCAAAGTACAACGATTTCATCTCTATTGCTCATCCATTCACAGCCAAAAAAATTGCTCAACTATTTTTTGATGAAATCTTCAAGCTCCATGGAATGCCAACTTCCATAGTTTGTGATAGAGACCCAACTTTCACAAGCTCTTTTTGGAACGAGCTATTCAGACTACAAGGAGTAGCATTCAACTATAGTTTTGCTTACCATCCTCAAACAGATGGCCAAATTGAAGTGATCAACAAAGTTCTCGAACAATACTTGAGATGTTTTTCAGCAGATAGACCGCACACTTGGGTCAAATGGTTGCTTTGGACTGAATATTATTACAACACCAGTTTCCAATTTGCAATTCGAATGAGTCCCTTTGAAGCAATGTACAACCTGCCGCCTCCTACATTGCTCTCTTATATTCTTGGAATAGCAAAAATAGCTGAGGTAGATGGACTTCTACATCAAAGAGACCCCTTACTCCGAGAATTAAGAGAAAATTTGACAGCTTCATCGCTAAGAATGAAGTATTATCATGATTTGCGAAGAAGGAATGTTGAGTTTCACGTAAGTCAACAGGTTTATTTGAAACTACAACCCTACCGACAATAGTCATCGAGAACCAAGAAGTCTAACAAGTTGGCTGCAAAGTTTTATGGCTCATTCCCTATCATCCAATGCATTGGTCAGGTTGTTTACAAGCTCTAACTTCCTGCTGATTCACTCCTTCATGATGTCTTCCATGTTTCCCAATTGAAAGCCATGTAGCAGTTGATGTTTATGTCCACACTTCTTTACCAGCTATGATGCTTGAGTAACAAGTAAATTATAATGCTTTAGTAACCTTGAGAATAAGGTTGTTTTTCATAGGAAGGGTATTGGTATAAATAAAGTGAGAAGGGTATTGTATGGAGGGTAGTATTATAATTAGCAAAAACTTGATTGAGAGAAAGGGTTGGAGGATATAAAAACAGAGCATGAAACTGTATTGAGCACTTTTGATGAAAATGAAATTGCATTTTGTTTGTTACTCTCCCATCGATCTTTAAGGAGGAACACCAAGGGAATAGGATCTTTCCCTACACCCGTGCTCGAATTCAAGTGTCGCTCCATCCCTCTATCTTGCAAGTTGTCGTTGAAATGACGCCATCGAAATAGAGTTGCAAGTAAAATAGGGGTAAGGATATCCTTGCGACGCTGGGAAAGAAGACCATTCCAGGTTACATAAGACCATTCCAGGTTACATGAGGAAGACCATTCTAGACTCCGTGACGTGCAAAAGAGATAATTAATACTACATGATGTAACATGAACAATCAAGATAAGACCGGTTCAATCCACAACAAGACCATTTTCATCGGCTTAATTATAAAGAAGATCATCAAGAAGCAATCCTCTGTGGCCGCTTTTTTCCCTCAAGCTTCATCTTACTCCGTTGTCGCCCAGGATCTCCGTTTACATCGTTTTTACTTGGCAAGCTCCAGGAGAATCAAGCATCTATACAGTTTGATCGAGTACTACTTTCTTCTTCTTTTCAAAAGCCGAAGTACTTTCTTACATATGTATGATCTCTTCAAAAAATTGATCACCTATTTTATACATGTGCGAGAAATGGCTTTGTGAGAAAAATGCGCGGATCATATGAATATCTCGAAATTTGCCACTTCGTGTCAAAAAGCTTCCAACACAACACTGTCGCATTTTCATCTTACTTCCCGTCTCTTTCTTCTTTGGAAAAAGTTTTCATTGTTTCCCATCATTAAAAAAATTGTTGCAGTACCATCAGATGACTCGTCAATGTTCTGTGACGATAATCCTCTAAATTTGAATTGGAATAAGTAGAAATTTCTATGGTCAAATAATAATTGTGTAAAAAAATAAAATAAAATAATTGGTTGTGTTCTACCAGCAAGCAAGCAAGAAGCCGAGATGAATATGTTAGCAATATTTTATTTCATTTTTTAACTCTCCAGAAGCCAGCAATTATAATGTTAGAAGTTTAACATTGAACTCCAAAATAGAACTTTACACGAAAAAACGAATTAAGAGGGAGGGAAACGATGAAAAAGAAAGAAAGCAGACGCTGGCAACACGATCACGCATAAACCGTGGAGCGTTAGGTTGTTATTTTGTGAAGGTTAGAAGTAGCTTAGACTTCTCGGAGAAATAGAAGGCGAGTGCCTCTGGGAAGCCAGCCTGTATTAGCTCTGTCCCCACCTCTGCGCTTTTAATTAGAAGATCACACGTACGTACATGTATATCGGAATAGGTTGCAGGTGCATTGATTGGGGAGGCAGCCGGCCACCAAGTTTCCTCCTCCGTCTTACTTTGCTCCCAACCACCCTCTTTGATAATCATCTTCTGGAAATAACCTCATCAATCTCATCCTTCTCCTGCAAGCCTCGTCTGTAGTGTGTGAGAAGCCAGCAAAGAATATGGTTTTCTTCTGCTTTTTGGTCGATCAGAAGCGGAGGATCCGGAGGAGTAAGCCGGCGGCCGGAATCTGCTCTCGCTGCGGAGGTGGAGCAAGCGTGGCGGACATTAAGACTGAGACAAGGTTCTGCTACGTCCCCTTTTACTGGAAACACTGGCGGGCTATCATCTGCACTTTCTGTGGAGCTGTTCTCAAGACCTATGCCAATATTATTGTTTGATCCGTTGGAGGGGCGCTGCAACATGAGCATTTTTCTACCTGGCCTTTTTATTTTATTTCTATACGTCTCTCATCTCTCTATCTTCTCCCTCCTTTCTCCCTCCCTGACTATTACTTATTTTTTTACAAAATTTCTTTGCATCTCTTACTCGTTTGTTTTTTTCAAAGTATCTGATCTTATAAATTTATAGTTCTCATTCTTCCTATTGACTTTGTTTGTACATCGTCAAGAAACGATGATTAATTTATCCGCGTTCTTTGGTTCTTCCAACTACCAAATTTCGCCTTTTAAGCCGAGTATAATATCTGGCAGTATATATTTTAATTTTATAATAACTAACCAAAAACAAGCGCCATCCAGGGCTATTGTCGTATGTATAATAATAATAGTCGAAGAATTTTTGTAAAAATAAAAATTCTCAACAGTTGGGAATGGCTACTAAACAATGTTAAAAAAATAAAGAAACGAGGCAACAAGTAAATATTTAAATGCAAATAACATGATATATGATTAGTAAAATAAAATAAAAATAAAAACTCAGAATGATACAGATTAAAAAGCTGACAGCATACCCCTCATCCAAGTTGAAAATAAACATGCCTATTTCTCTTCCCAATTGTCATGACCAACAAAAAGAGCATGGCTGAACGTAGGCATGTACTTCCCACGGTAAGTATCATTTTAAACTCATGTAATTAAAGGGTGGCATCTACTAGAAATCTAAAACTACATACGCTTCAGAGGTAATTTTTTCAGCTCTATTGCATATACATCATAAAGCCGATTTCCAACATCCATCCAGGTGACGAGACGAAACAGCTACGTGGCGCTACTATATCTGTACACCGGCCACATGAAACAAATAATAAGGGCCATAAATATGGGCATTCCTTACTGATCAGGATGCTTAATGTCTAGGGAGGAAGCGTTGGATGAGATAACACAGTCTCCTTCGGATTCTGTCCGAGGATCAGCACTCTCCAGTGTCTTCTCTCCAATCTGGTTGTCAGGTTCCATCATGCTATGTACTCCATTTTCCCCTTCGGGACATGCCATATTTTCCACAGCAAATGAAACTGCAGCATCCTCAATCAACCTTTCCGTCTTACTGGATTCCATCACCCCTACCAGCTCCTCTTCCCGCTCAGGTTGAATGTTCAGGTCGATTTGACCTTTAAAGGGTGAACATGAAAACTCCATCTTGACAAGAGTTGCTTCCAATTCATCACTAGCCAAATCTGGGGTCAAGCTTCCATTATCGCTTCTGTAAATGCAATTGTCTTCGCCTCCTTCCTCATCTTCTCCCGCCTCAATCTTATCAGGGGATCCCAACTGCTGCTTTTTCTTGCTGGTGTCAGCATCCTTTTCAGAAAGCCGCTTCTCCCGTCGCATCATGAGTGTCCGGAACCTTCGCTTTACTGTGAGGCACACGTTGCAAGTGCATGATTGCTTGTGTTTGGGGCCTTTCCCACTGGGTGGCTGAATGCACACAATGCAGGTACAACCGGGCCGATGACGCGGATGCTTTGTGGTGGCTTGATTTGATGGAGGGCCAGAGCCATCTTCTCCAAGAATGGCAACATTGGCAAGTGTATCCAAACCCTCGGCTGTGTCCACCTTCTCTGTCTCAACTTTTAACCTCTTTCTCTTTGGATTAACTGTACCACAAGAAAAGACTACTCAAAACACAAATATTGCAAGGAATGCCTCACCCACACAAGTTTTAATGTATTTGAATTTTCCTTGGAAGACATTTTTCGATAGAAACCACCAACAATAGAACAAGAGCATAACCAATTCAAGTATGCATACAAAAAACAGTAGAAGGCGTCAATAAGGAAACAGACAGGTAGAAGAAATTGACTAGTATTTTGAATTCAAATATATGATGAAGAAAGTACAAAGCATTATTTTACTTAAACCAGTAAAATACCAATCAATGCACAGTAAATATGAACATAACATTTCCTGAGAAATGATATGCTTTGTCAAATATCTCTAACCATTATGATATGTTCAAGTGATAAATTATGAATAAGCGATGTCACCTGGCCACAACTGTTGAAAAAACATACCCATAAACAAAATGCTTCCAAAAAATGGGTACAGATAGGAAAGTAAAAATAAATTTCAAGCCCCTCGTACCAGACTTGGTGGCGAATATATTTTCACGTTGTTTAGAGCTAACTTCCTCCGGTGCAGAACAGGATGACCTGCAAAAGTAACAATATGAGCATTTTACTTGCAGAGCAAATAAGTACAAAAAGAGCAAATTAACACGCTAAAAGGAAATTAATGATCCACCAATTTCAACCTTTTATCTGGAAATTCGGTCCTTAATTTACAATAGAGGTGATAGCATCACCATCATCTTATATATGCTTTATCAGTTGAAAATTATATTATCAGAAGCGCCATTATCGTATCTATTGTAGCTAGACTGGGCTCAACAATATAAATTTAATCACCGGATCAGACTATTTGCACCCAAAGTGGATTACATTTCCTTCGGATGTACTGCCCGTCACAATTTCCCAACAATGGAAAATGGCATAAATATTCAACCACGAATTTCTGTGATAGGCTCATAACATGATGTTTGCATGAGAAATGTCTACAAAATCATCACCCATGACAAGACCCACAATAAAAGAATCAAGTCATTAATATTTTACGAATCTTTAGCAACCACTCATTCCCAGATAATTGGGGTCTGCATGATATAAAAAAGACAACCACAATTATGTATTTTCATTAGCTATTAAGCTATAGAACACGACATGATATAGAAGTTTTAAGGAGCTAGGTTATCCATTGGAGATGAAATCTATGTCGGGAAGTGTCTCAACAATATGACACAATTCAAAGTTCTACCGTGCACATGTAAGCATGCCACTTCATCAACTAGAAAATTCAGTGGTGAATTGGTCATGGACAATATCCAGTAGGTGCCCTATATGTTTTTAAATCAAAGAATACATAAGCATATCATAAAATGAAGATGGTAGAAACAGTAAAAAAACACTTGAAAATGCACACGCAAAAAATACATCATATATTTAAGAATGCTGCAAATCAAGTTATCAAACCTTTCACAATCCCACACATTAGCATGACATGTCCATCGAGAAGGTAATACAACATCCGCTGGTAATTTCCGCCATTTGGAACAATCCTCACACTGAGCCCATTGATTCCTTTCACTGATAAAACCAATAAGAGACATCACTGATATAATACCCCATCAATTAACAGGGGTTCATAGTCCAAAAAACAATATAAACTTAAAAAAATCTTCTTCCATCTGATACCCAAAGGGTGTTGGGGACATGAATCTTAAACTATGATCCATGTGTACAAAAGGTAAAAATTTGGATAGCCAGATGCCCTTCCTCGCAACAACCATCCTTCATCAGGGCTTGGGAGAGACAATGCACAAGCATTGGCGGAGTTAAAAACAATGTTGAGGAACAGAAATGAAATGATACTCACACAAGGATATATCTATTAGCATAATATGCCTTCTCACTGCCCCAATGTTAGATCAATCAAAACCAAATATCTATGCTTATACTGGCTTCCAATGTTCACTGTGGATATGATCGCATAAAATCACTTAATCTAACAAGTAAAGACTCAAAAAAACGCCACTTCTTATATGACAAATAAAGGCATGATATTCTCGACAATACTCAGTTAAATGTAATCATTATACCCTACAGATGTCATGGCAGATATACATTGGCCCCAGTACTTGCAGGAATGACAAAGAGAATAACAAATGCAAGATAGGATGTCCTTCACAAATATTTTTTTACATTTTTCATCAATGCTGACAAAATTAAAATATAACAAGAAATGGTTTCCACATCATTCACTTTTAAGTAAAATATTCAGCACATCCTGTTGTTCTCAGAATACATGACTTAAAATGAAATCACATCGCACTTAATTTCAAGCACACATCCTACTCTCATTGACACAACATATACTTCTTAAGATTATTAAAAATGCCTTCAACAAATGAACAAAGCACAACTTGCATCCTAAGATAAAATTAATTTACAATAAGGTTTAACTGCCAAGTGACAGTGAGTTCTTGCTGAAAAGTAGTACTGGGTAGATTAAGGTTTAACTGCCAAGTGACATTGAGTTCTTGCTGAAAAGTAGTAATTGGTAGATTTTATGGTAGACTCAAGTAAAAGCACCCATGTCTTCAATGCACATTATTAGTAACTACATTAAGTTTACTGTAACAATCAATCTCAATCTCAGTGTTAATTTCCAACCTTTGCTCGCCTGACCATGTGCATTGTTTGAAAGATTGGTCTTTCAGCATGAGCATATTCTTTCCCTTCCTCTTTATTTACCTAGCATAATCCCAGTGCTTATTATTTCATACTCAAGAATTATTTTAACTTCTAAGGTATAAAACCATTCGGCTGGGTCCACCAAAGTCCATACCGGAGTCAATAACTTTGAACCATCAGTCACTTAGTGACAATGCTCTTTTATAGGCATGATAAGTAAAAATATTTGCAGAAGCATTGATCACCATTATACAAAGCATAAAAGTATAAAAGTGAATACTCGGCCATTACAATCATATTACTCCAAGCATTATCCAAAACCTGAATTCACTTTACCAATCAAATTCAGCATAATGCAGAGGAATATTTAAGAAGATAAAAGTAATGCATTTACCCTGCAAGATTCGTTGTAAAGAAGATAGGCTTTCCCAGTATGGGCGCTTCCTACAAATTTAGTCAAAAGTGTTAAAAAAAATCATACAAGTGAGTCAAATTTAAAATTTGGCAGAGGGCTACCTCGTATTCTTCAAATTCATGTCCTTCAACAACTATAATACTGGGTTCCCGGTCAGGAGGGGGGCGCAGAAAACTTTGAGCTTCTTCCCATGTAAGCTTGAGCTCCATTGAATCCTCATCTTCAATTCTAAGTCGTTTAGTCTTAGAACCAAGAATGTTATTTTTCCTTTTAACCAAAAAAGACTTAGCTCCGAGATCTTTTGAATTGCCTCCAGCTTTATCAAGTTTCGCCCATGAAGCATCTGTGGAGTTTGTGTGATTTGTACATGGTTTGTTACTTGATTCTGCAGCACCTTTAGGAGGTTGAACGGGAAGAGACAGCACTGGTTCAATTAGATTACTGTTTCTATTAGTAGCCAGACCATTTGCTGGATGGCTATTGCCAGTTTTAGACCCCTGAATATCCTGAAAAAATGTTCATAGCATCCTTGAGATTTTAAGATGAACTAAAAGGCAGATATAAGGACCACTAACACAGACCTGTTCAGAAGAAGCCTTTCGGAAACCCATGATCAACTTGCCCTCGGGATCCATTCGACTGAATGTCACTGTCAAAAATATTAACAGTCAATGCAGTATCAGATACAGAGGTGAACCAATTTGCTCGATAGAACAAATGAAGACAAGTTTTCATAAATCAGGACTACATTGAGTTAAAAAGTTACCAATGTCTCCAGCTTGCAATTGCATTGACTGAATGCAAGGAGTAACCCCTTCCAGCACGTACATTCTACTGTTATTGTTAGGCCAAAATCGAAACTGAAACACCCACTCTTTACCCTTAGAATCTTGAACTTTGAGAGGCTGCCCTTCGGGCTGAGAGATTTCTGGAAAATATGCCTGTTATAGAACCAGAGTTAGTATCATGCAGACTTGAGGACAAGGGTACTTTGCCACTGCCGAAAATTGATTCGAACACTACAATGCTATTGCATAAGATAACAAAAGGCTGGATACACCTCAGCACACTTCTTTGGAAGAACCAAACGTCCAATTCGTCCTGCATCACTAGCACTCAACATCTTTTCGAACAACGGGGTTATGACAGAGTTTGAGCTGAGACGTGGTTAAGTTAGACCTTAATATTGAGTACAACTTCTCTCAGGAAGTAGAAAACCTCCATTGGCAAACATTTAAAACATATATCATTTCTTATGTCTAGTGTTCAGCAGTATTCGCAGCTTAAATTAGAGGATACTCTCCGGAAATTTGTTGCAACTCCTGGTCAGTAATTCTAGGCCAGTAGCGAGGAAGTAACTGATTTCGGCCACGGGCTTCTGCTCGAATCCTTCCATTGCGCACATGATTTTGAGTATCTCCAGATGTATCTGTCAAATTGTTGGCACTGTTGTAGAACTGCTTTGCCACTGAAGGGGAAGATGTTTGGCGTGGTGTGCTACCTCCAGCCACACTCTTTGGCTCTTTTACCTCGTTGACAGAAGGAAGAGAAGCACCAAATCTTGAGGGTAACCTGTCTTCCTTTTGAGCTGACGCCGGCAGTGTAGAATTTGTGAAAGAATTTGAATTTGCAGAAAAGCTTAATCCATTAGCAGCACCGATCAATGCAGCCTCAGCTGTCCCCCCTTTTCTTGCATCTGTAGAACCATTTTTCCCAATTAAATGGCGCTAACCATGCTATCATTTCATCTAAACAGAAACATCAGCATGAATAGAACATGCCAAAAATTATGATACCATTTGTAAGTCTATCAAGTGAAGCAAGTTTCAATCTCTCCGGTAAATCTTCGACTTTCTTCTTTTCCTCAGAAGTAGAAACTGAGCGGTCCGAAGGAACCAAGTTATCAGCTTGACCTAGCCTATCAACTTCAAATGGAACCCGTGGAAGCAACTCGGGCTGACCAGAGTTCCACACATTGGTTACCGGACGCCAGTGCCCAGGAGCTGAGCCTGGCCCATAAATTTGATTCCAATTTTTAGCTGACAAGTCTTTGAGCTTCTGGGGCAGATTAGCTGGAAAGAAAAGAGACGACTGCCACATCTGATTTGAAGCCTAAAAGACATATAACACCAGTCATCACGAGATAGTGGAGTACATGGAATAGTAAGATTCAAACATTTTGCTTAAGGAGCATTCAGGATGAAAAACGGCCAACTGATTGAACTTTAGGGTACCAAGAGGTGAGCGCAACTAAACAAATTGGGAGACACTACAGCACACCTATTAAATGGAGAAGGAAAATACAAATGAAGCTTAGACCTAATAATCTAGTCCCCACAGCAGTATACTCCAAATACTGCCAAAGAAGATATATGCAAATTCATATTTGGGCCCGAACAGAATATTTATGTAATGATCTCGCGAGAAAGAGTTGTAAATAAAAGATCAAGAAAAGATAGCAAATGAAAAGGAGTAACAGTGCCCACCATGTAGAGGCTTTTCTTGGCACATCCCATGCATTCGATCCCTCCAGCATCTAAGAGGAAAAAGGAATGGACAGAAGCAACACATCCACAGTGAATCCGCTGCAGGAGGCCAATGAAGGGTTGGTTCTCAAAAAAACTTGTACTAAAACAACAACATTAGTTTGCCTATATTCAAAGAAAGAAAACTCCAGGCGCACGAAACGAGAATTTAAACAGTTAAAGTGAATGAAGCTTTGAATTAGATTGACTGGAAAGCAGACCTTTGCACAAGACTCGCACTTTCGCCAACCAGGAGCGTTGGTATGGAAAACCTCACAAAACCTGACTTCATCGTAGGCACAACTGGAGGCAGCACGAGCATAAGAAAAAAACATAAAATTACAAACACGGCAAGGCAAAGAGACAAAGCATGCAAATTGTTATAAATATCAAGAGAAGAGGTCGGGAAATGTAAAATTCACTGATATTCGCATACGAAGATTACATGCTAAGCTATAAGATATGACATATGCAAAAAAGAAACAGAAAAAAAGAAAGAAAAACAAACGACGAGAAGTGACGGCAACTATAATAAGTGTGATAGGTAGAAGAGGGACGGCGCATATTATGGGCTAATTAGCAATTAAGGAAATGGGGAAGAGACGAGAAGAAGGGCGTGCGTCGTCTTCTGCCTTTGATCATCACAAGAAAGGAAGGAAAAGAGGGAGAGTTTGAGTTACCCGCAGCGGTCGCAGAGGTCGGCAAAGTCACCAGAGCGAAGGCGCCATCCCTTGCGCCAGCGGTCAGAGTTGGTGTCCTTGCAGTCGGGATTGAAGCAGATCTTGGTGGGAGGAGCGGAGGAGGGGTTGGAGGTGGAAGGCGACATCCCCAATCATATGGAATTAGGTACGACAACTATCCACAAGGTAAAGGGAGAAGTAGTCCCGAAAGAGGGTGGCCTGTCGAAACCCTAAACGCCTCCATACCCCCAACAAGGGGAAGGGGCCAGGGCGAAGTGAGAGGGGAACCAGTGATACAAACACAACAAACTAGTATGTCCCGAAAGAGGGTGGCCTGTCGAAACCCTAAACGCCTCCATACCCCCAACAAGGGGAAGGGGCCAGGGCGAAGTGAGAGGGGAACCAGTGATACAAACACAACAAACTAGTATGTACTCGACTGCTGGACTACTAGCAGTACACTAGCTAGCAGTGGCAGTAGAGCCGTGGGTTGAATTGAAAAGAAAGATTGGGCCTTCGCGTATGTGTATGTAAGGGATGGATGTATGCTGTGGAAGAAGGTCTAAGGGGTAGTCCCCTAAGCCATTCTTCTTCTTTCAACCCTCCAACTCTCCATCAAAAGCATGCCCACTCTCGAGTCTCGATTATATCGATAAGTGAGTAACAAAACTAGAAGAGAAATGAAGTATGGCGGGAGTGTTGGCTCCACTTTCATTCCCCACGTCCACAAGTCATAAATGACAAATCATCGTTCTTTCTGAGAGCCTTCACACAAGACAAGGGACTCTTTTTATTTTTGTGTGAACTGATTTGATTAATAGATGACCGACTGGACGTACCGTGAAGATTGATGACGGTTGTTCCTCTTCTCCACGGGAAGGGGAAGGGGAAGGGGAAGGGGAAGGGGAAGGGGGAAGGGGGAAGGGGTTGCCAGTGTGAAGGTGAGGCTAAGTCAGAACCCTTTTCTTCTTCGGCGGCACAACTAATGGAGAAGCCATCTCTCCTCCAAACGGTGTTCGACCATGGAAAGGCGGAGAGAGGCAGAGAGCGCGGAGCAGGTGGGGAGTGACGCAGGAAGGAAATATCGCACCCTAACAAGCCCCACCCACCCGAATAATTTTATAAGTACAATGCCTCTTTTTTTCTGCCCATATCCAAAATGTTATTATCATTATTACATATATACTTAAAAAATAAAAACAGGACTGTTGTATTACTTCCCTATTTATTAATATTTTTTTACTAGTACGAGTGGGTTTTTTTTCTGTTTTGCATGAGAGATGTATAGTTAGTTCATGGATAAAAGTGGTCAAATAGACCCGGCACCAACCCAATCCTATAGATTTACTAGGTTGCCATTATATGCATGCCTTCTTTTTTCTTTTTTGGTTATCGCACCCAACCTGCATTCCAGCGTTTGTGGACTCCGCCCAATCTTATGTTTTTCACTCGCCATCCCTCTCTTTTTTCATTGGTTTCTGAAGGTGGCAATTTTTGTTATTTTACTTTATTAATAATGATGCGTACGTACGCGAACATGACCATTTAATCGTTTTTCATGCTCGGTCATTTTTGTCACGTGCGCAAGTAATTGCGCGACGGTGAAACGCACGGGACTACTGTCCATAAAAATCAGAACAGACGTTTTTTTGTTTTTTCCCTCCAAACCATAGCAACAGACGTTTAAAAAACAAAATCTCAAAAAAAAAAGCACAATTAAAAACAAAAGATGGTAGCGGTACGCAGTCACATTGCCCCAAGACATGGAATTGCAAATGAATTTAGGCCCGGAGGCGAAAGGACTTCGGCCTTCCCTCCCGTCACCTTACGGTTTCGACACGCAAGTGGGTAAACCACGAGGCACATGCCGTATTTGAACGTCGCCATGTGGCGAAGCAGCTAGTGGCGGCCATCGCCTCTTGGCCGGGAGAGCAGAATGGATGTATGTGTCCATATATGCTCGTTCCGCGACTGAATCTCACACTTTGTCTTTCCCTTTGAGTAGTCAGTCCTGCCATGTGTAGTGCTCTCACTTTACCAGCCTGTAGTAGAACCTTGGTTTTTAAAAATAATGACTAGAAGCGAGTATCATTTCATTTGAAGCATATCCATATCTCTAAATATCAAAGCATGGCGAGCATTGAAGTACATCAAGACGCCTAAAACATGTTTCCTCGACCATGTAAAAGATGGGAAACATTACCAACAGCCCGTGTTCTGCACCTCATTACCTACGTAGCTATCATTTAACCACTAACATTTTTTAATAAATAATAGATGTTGACAACCTTTCGAGCATCAATATTCCATGGCAACACAAAGAATCAGATTTAATCCTACATATCGTACGCATTATGCATAACCATTATGTACAGACAAGGATGCATCCATTGTACCGACTAAATTTTGATCAAATGATTCAATGAATAAAACCCGAGAGGAAGACCAACACATAAAAGATGTCCCTTTTTTCCTATGAATATCTACTGCTGCTTTTTTTCCAGCCGATTCTACTTCTGCGTTTGCGAACTTCAAATCCGATAAACATTGGGCTACTAATTTAAATTAATATTGCGCATTATATTCTCCACCATAACTAGAAATGAATACTCCAATTTTAGAGTGGTCTTCAAAAACATAATTGACGGTGTTGGAGCAACAACAGTGCTGATATTTAAGAATATCATTCTATCAATGGCAATATCTCAATACTCCTTATCACCAATGCCATCATTCTATACTGGATACGATCTCGAAAAGAGTACAGCCACACATAATTCGATCAAATTTAAGCACAACTATAGATGATGATCACTTCCAAAATATGGTCGCACTCTCCTCCCTTGAACCTGAAAGTCAATATCCACAAAAACCACCTTCAATCATACAATGACTTTGCTGATTGTATCCTCGCCATTTGTGTTTCTTCTTGGACACCAGCTCCTCTAACTTTTCATTATTTGATATGGCTCTCTCTCTCTTTCTCCAGCTTCAACTTCTTTAGCTTCTTCGCCCTTCTTAGACATGGACCTTGTTATATCTTTATGTGATGATCAATTACGAAAAAAATAGAGAATTCTATAAAACAATTATACTATAATAAAAGAATGAAAATTAATTTCAATTAACATGAGTCCATTACAAGTAGAAAATCTTTGATACAATAATTTAATTGTTTATCATGACATAATAAAATAAAATCGTAAGGTTAATAAATTATGCATGTTATGACTAATATAAGGGACGAACTACCAAAAACATGGATATAACCAAAAAATTTATATTTCAATACCACGATAAAAATACACATATATAAAATTTTGTAAAAAATTCTACGCCAGGAATGTCCAAAAGATTTAAGAGGAACAAAATTTTAAAATTGCATGGAAAAGAATTAGGCTTTTTAAAAATTACGGAGAAAAGAATTAAGCTTTTAAAACAAATATTTGTCGCATTAGGACACATTAGCTAGTATTTAGGGTGAGTTAGTAGAGTTAGAACATGTTATTAGAAGATTATTAAGTGTATCACATTTTATTGGATTTTATTATATTTTATTTAGTATTTTTTAAATTTATTTTATTATTATTGACTTGAGTCTAGAGCAAGTCAAGTTTTATTGAAAAAACTACCCTTGCATGCATACTTGATTCTCCAGAAGCGCCTCTCTTCCTCACCTAGCCGCCCTCTTCCTCTGGCTACTGCTGCTATCACCGTTGTAGCCGACCAGATCCTTTCACCACTCACAAATTAGATTTAGGTCGCTTATCATGTTAAGACGAGTGAGTTAGTATTTTGGGTGGGTTGGTAGAGTTAAAACATGTCATTACATGATTATTAGGTGTATCATATTTTATTTTATATTTTTGAAATTTATTTTATGATAATTGAATTGAGTCTAGAGCGAGTCAAATTTTAATTAAGAAAGTGCCATCGCCTTATTATGTCTTCATGACCCTTCACCTTCCCGACGTCATCACCTCCACCTGACACCAACACACCTCTGCTTTTGCCACGCCACCACTGCTGGCGACCTCGCCACAGACTACATCGCCGCCGACTAGTGCCGGCGCCGCCTTTCTCTTCTTCTCCCTCCTTTTCTTCCTCTCTACTCCTGTTCGCAGCCACCCTTACTCTGTTTCGAGGAGTGCCACCGGCCTTGCCACCGCTGGTCACGCCTTGCTTCCACCGTCTTGCTGTCAGCCCTCCCTCGTCGTCGTCAACCTTCATCTAGCCTGAGGCGCCGCTTAAGGACGAGAAAGTTGCCATCTTTGCTCACATCACCAGGAGTTTATCCCTGTTCGTTCATCACACACCAACCTCATCCCCTCTCCGTGCCGTTGGGACCATCATCTCTCTCCTCCCCCTTGCTCTTTAGCTGGTGGCAATAGTGGGTTGCTACCAACTATGTGACGTCGTAGGATGGCAACCGCCATGCCTGGCCAGCCTTCTCGCACGCAGAGGGTATAGTTTAACCCTCATTAACCTGCTTCCATATGTCTTATTTGTGACATGGATGATGTATAGAGGAGAATTTTCTTCCATAACTGAGTGTCAATTGGATTGAAATGATTGTTTATATGAGTTATTTGTTTGACTTTCGTTTTGACAAAAAATGATATTTTCCTCAATCTCAATTTTGTTTGAGTTAAAATTTGGATGTTTAATGTTATTATCTTGGTTCAAATTTTTGCATGAAGGCTATTTTGTTCACTGTCACATGGTTCATCAAATTAAATCAGTTTTACTTTAGTGTTGGTTTATTGCGAGTTTTGAATAATCATCTTCTCCTTGATTCATGGTGTTATATTGGATAGAGTTGAATTTTGAAGTTTTCATGTTGTTAGGTACGATCTTGTTGCCTTATTGTTTTGAGTTGAAATTTGAGGTTCCCCTTTATGTTTAATAGGGCACTTGGTACTTCTTTCTTTGGCCCATGTTTCCTTTGCAAATGGGATAGGAGAAAACCTTTTCTTTGATTACGTGTTGTTTATTTGTTTCAAATGATTGTTTATTTTGATTAATTGTGGGTTATAATGAGATGCCATTCATTGTGATCTTTTAATTTGTACCTTGGGCCATATTCCGTTCAATTTGGAGTTTGTTGCTTTGATTTCACAAATGATGATATAAACAGAAGATCTAGTTGTGATTGCCATGTGTTTCTTTTTTAATCTGAGGGCAACTGGATGATTTTTTTTAATGACTTGTACTCAATGGGCTTTAAATGATTGTTTGTTCTAGAAATCACTCGTTCTTTGCAAGCTTTTTCCGTTAATTTGTTTGTAGGATCTGTTTTATTTTGCAGATTTGATTATCAATTATTGGCTGATAATGATTATGGTTTTTGAGATATGATTTGTTTTCATTTCTGAGCTACTCTGATTCCTTCCCATGCATTACCTTAGAGGCAAGACAAAATGAGCAACTTCTTTTCAGGCGCTGCCATCACTAAGTAAACCTAATTTTAAATTAAATGCATGGTCTGCGATTAATTAGCATGATATGTTTAAAAAATATGTTATGATTATTATTATAATGGAATGGTATATCAATATATGAATGGTATATCGGTATCATTAGCTCAAGATTGGTTACGTTCACGCTATTGTGAAGAGAGCAAAGATGAAGATGATGAGAAGGACCTAGGTAATGATTTAAATTGTACATGTTTCTCCTAAGTGTTTGCTATTTAATAGTGAATATTGTCTCTTCTAATTTGTCTTGACATGATTGCGTTTTTAGTTTATTTCTATATTTAGATGTTATAATACTATTTATATAGTAAGTTGAAGTATAATTATATTCTAATTTTATATTCAGTTTTTCAAATTCAAAAAGTGAAATAGTGTTCTTTAATATCTACTTCTATTGGTTTAATATTGCATCACATATTCAAATGCAAGGTATGTTTAAAATGTTAATATCTACTTCTATTAGGTGTTATGTTCTTTGTAGTTATTAGAATACACCTATGGGTTTTTTTAATTGGGGATGATTAGTTTATAGTTTTTTCTATTAAATCTAGTAAGAATACTAGAATACATTTATTCCTTTTACAAATTTTTTTTTAATCTAACATCTTGCAATTGATGATATAATTTAATTTTTTCCCCAGGATGAAGGCTAGATAAAAATTGTCTAAATATGAATGAAAGCTATAAAATATAGACTTTTGAAAGTTTTCTTTCGATTTTGGGTTTATAGTTCCAAGCATTTTATTCTTTTATAAACGTATACTGTTGAATTGTGTCTTAAGTATTTTGTAAAAAAAATTAAAACATAGGTCAAAACTTGAAAAAACCTTTTTATTATTGATATAGTTTATATAAATATGTTGACAACCAATTTTTGTTAATTTTTAATCTTTATAACTGTATATTTTTCTCTAAAATGAACTACTTTCGAACTAATTATCGAGCTGGTTTTGAGCTCCTAAATGAGCTGGTTTCGAGCTCCCAAACAAGCTAGTTTCGAGCTCCCAAACAATTTTGTTTTGAGCTCCCAAACGAGCTGGTTTCAAGCTCTTTAAAATTTAACAGTTTAAGTGTATTTGAGCTCAAGTCGAACTCGAGCAGTATTAAAAATATTCGAGTCAATTTTGAGTATATATGCTCAAAACTCGCTTTATTTCGAGTCGAGTTCGAACAAACTTCGAGTTATTCGAGACAAGTTTGAGCACAAGGCGAGCTCGGCTAGCTCGCTTGTTCACTCGTTTAGCAACCTTATGCACAGCTGATAGGTTGGATAGTAATACAAGCTCGTAAGCAACCTCACCAACTCATTTGAGTACCTCAAATACCAATGTACTTTGGACTTACCCCGCCTCCCAAATCACTGCCTTATTTAGTTGGAGAGACTTTCAAGAAGATGTTGTTCTTGGGAGCAAAGCTGGCGTCTCAACACCGCTAGTCTATGTAAGCATTGTAACACCCCAAATTCGGTTCACGTTCGTGAACCGAATCGGCATGTTACAGGCCTCGTTTAGGTCGGCTAACCCAAACCTAACTCATGCGGATCCAATTTCGACGTCTTAAGATGAAGATATTACTCGTTATACATAGATGAATATACAGAATCCTAACATGATACTACATGTGTAACACCCCAAATCCGGTCCACACTCGTGAACCGAACCGGCATGTTACAGGCCCCGGTTAAGTCGGCTAACCCGAACCTAACTCATGCGGATCCAATCTCGGCGTCTTAAGATGAAGATACAACTCGCAATGCATGGATGAATACACAAACCTAACATGGTACTACATGAATGACATGCAAGTCAGAGTACACACCAAAACCATCCCGATAAAAAATTAATAAAAGTTTTGAAATATGACGGACAGAATTTCCCCTAAAAATGCAATTAGGGGCCACCCTGTCAAATATACATATAAAAATATATATAATCAAGTATCAAACAATTTCATTCACGCAGAATCTAATTTACTATACTCTCATTCTGAAGCTTGGGTGTCAACCCATCACACTTTTGCTGCGCTACTCTGATCATTTCATTTCATCTCATTGTCAAGCCTCAAACATTTACTCATAGCATGTTTATAAAATAACATCATAAACAAAATA
>JAURVB010002990.1:0-54619 GCA_033002965.1 Piper betle | reverse complement strand
TTCCTCTATTGCAATGGAGTTAGACCAACTACCCCTGTACGCATGCATCATTCCGTTCATTATCATAATCATTCGCATCTACACTTTGTCTCAGGCGGGGTTGATGAGATGATTATATCATCTGCACAGTGCTAGATTGCTCTCATTTTTAATTCAAGGACACAAACTCACCCAAACAGAAAGTAATAATATCTCATTTTACACGGTGCTCAGAAGATGGACATAAGTCAAAAGTTATGAAAATGCTATAACTAAATTTGTGTCATAAAAGTTCACGTCAATAACCAGTTTAACGGCTAGGCAACTCAAAGGGGGAGCAGAAAGAAAATGAAACAAGGCTAAAAAACAAAGATAACCAATAAAAATTTCTGCGTACCACATGCTAGTCTTCCTCCTGCATTTCCAGTGGTGAGACTAAGTTCATGCCCTCCTATGGACACAAAACATAATAAACAGAAAAAGTTACAATTTCAGATAGGTGCAATGCAGACATCAACTTCTTAAAAACATTACAAAATATATGGCAAAAAGATTGAATAAGTTGTTTCCCTTTCCATGTTGATGAACACAAATAGCTTAGACTAATTTCATTACCCTTTCCAAGGTCATCTTCGAGCTCATGAACAACAAATGCTCTCCCAACTACAGAGTTTAGTCCACTTAGTGGAATCTGCACAATAAATTGTTTTACATAAAATGATGCCTTCAAGCACCAAACTTTGAAGGGTGCTAGACAAACAATCAGCAAGTTGAAGTTTTGTGCACTACCTGGCTATCGACTATTGTTGCCTCTGCCACACCTACATTCGTCATACAACAGAAAATAGAAGCCAATTTCATTTTCAACACAAGACCAAATTTATAACAAATAAAACAAATACAAATTACCATCAGCATTGGCAACTATGTTTCCCAGGTCTCCCGCATGTCGTATTTCATCCTCAGGAGCACCATGAGTCAAATTGTTAGGATTAAAATGAGCCCCTATTATGAATATCATCATCATTATAACACAAAATTACAAGAAACAATACCATATAGAGTCGTCATCATCATCGTCTGCACTCCAAATTTGCTCATATCAATTAATTTTTAAGTAATTACACTTGCAAAAGAAGAAAATTTCAAAAGGAAATCTTCAGTTGCAACTTCTTTGATTATTTGAATTATGCTAAACCATAAATGACCAATAAAGAAAAAACTGGGAAGACAAAATACACCTTTCATAAACTTCACTTAAGCAGAAAAGAGGAAGGAGAATACAATTTCATAGACGTGCCAAATTCAAGGGCGTGCTTCTCAATTCATACTAGCCAATTCCATTTTGTCTGTGGGAAAAGTTATAACCATACAAAAACTATAATATAAAAGTACTACAAACTAACCTGTTGATATGCAACCATTCGTTGTATCACCATATTCATGCTCTTAACATAAAAAAAGAACAATGTTCATAAAGATGCCAACCAAATGCGTAAATATTATGTAAAACAATAAATAAAAAACTCACAAGATGAAACCCATGAAGCCCGGGGGCAAGTCCAGTGACCTTAACTTTCACAGTTGTTGGACCTGCAAAATGCACGACACAAATGAGCTTTTAAGTTTGACGCTAAAGCATCAAAGATTGCAAAAGGGAGGATAATTACATAAAGACGAGGATATTAACGAATTAGCTTACTTTTTAGTCATTGTAGCTAAATGCGTATAACATGGTATACAAGCACACAAATTTTTTTTTTAAAGAAAGCAAAATCAATAAAAGTAGAAATGTAAAGGGAGCAAAATAGGCATCAACCAATAAATGCCTTCTTACATTAGACAAGAGCACAAACCAGAGCTTCCCTACGGAGCTAATCAGTAAACTAAAATACAAAAAAGAGGATAAAACGCATTGTAAATTCAACCAATCAATCAATACATCAACAGTAACAAGGTACACTACAATGCCGATTGCCATCGAGACGCGCTCGCAGAGCCCAATTCCGAACAGCAACACACCAAAACTCAATCCAAAAACCGCCGAAAACGCCAAAGCTTCGACCTTTCACACGCAATGCCGAACTCGACAACGCAAGCCACAAGTAGCACGACAAAGAAAGCGAACAAAAGCAAGAAGGCGGCGGAGGATTACCATCATCGTCCTGAGTCAAAGTGACGACGCCCTCCACCGCAGAGCCGCCCTCAAGCACCGCCACAGCCTTTTTGGTGGCGGCGACGACGGAAAGCGACCTAGAACCTGAAGCGCCGGCGGCGGGGGAGGAGAGGGAGAGGCGGGGGAGCTTGCGAGCGAAGCAGGCAAAAGAGGAGGACTTGAGACGGCGAGAAAGAGCCGGGGATGTCATGAGGGAGGGGCGGGGGAGAGGAGGTCGTCGGTGGTGGTGGCGGCGGCGGCCATCGCCGGCGAGAGCATGGAGGGACGACGCAGATCAGTCTTTGGGTCGGTGTTTTAACGAGGGAAGACGATCATTGTAGTTGGGCTTTCTTTGTTTAAAAATCTTTGCTTACGTGAGCCCAATATGGCATCAAACTTGACATGAGCCCAGTGGAAAAATCAAACATGAATCAATGTATTATTTCAAACTTAAGTAGCATGGCCTAATCTAGCATTAGATGTGCCCTTTGTGCCTTAATTTCAATATGTAAAAATTTTTAATTGGAACGTTAAATAGTTTGTTGAACTGATAAATTAATTGAATGCAAAATTGATTGATCGAATTTTAAGCCAAAATTTAACTACTGTAGTCATATGAGAATCCTCCCTTTAACCTACCAAGTCAAAGGATTAATGCTGGCTGTCGTTTTAGTTGGTGAAATTGACAATCTCATTTTGCATATGTAAATTTAGGCTGTAAATTTACGTTAACGAGTTAGTAAAGTTAGTTTTTTAAATATGAATATTATTTACACATTTTTTATATGATTTATATTCCAGTTCAAAAAAGCACTGCAAACCCCAATTAATTATATGGCACACCTCTCATCTTTGTCATCTGATTCACATACTTGTAGGCTTAAAAATACAAAATTAGAAAAAAAATTTACGTTAGACTAATAACTTAAACTCATTAATAAGTATAATATCATTTATTATAAATTTATATTTATAGTGAAATATTATTTACATTATTAATTAACTTTAATAATATAAATTATATTCACAATTTTATAAATTCGGGCCCCTTAATATCCTGCCTAATAAGTTGTAGCGTCGAGTGGTATCAACATAAAAATAAGTAGTTATTAGCTCATCGAAATACTACTGCTTTGTGTAGCATCAATTAATATTAAGTTCGATTTGGCTCACGAGGACTTGAGGAAAGCTTGATTTTAAAAGGTTCCTCTCTGGTCATATGCCCTAGGGTTGCTAATTGAGCGAACCAACTTGTGCGAATTTAGCGTTCGGCTCGATTCGACTCGACTTAAAACTCGATATTTAAATGCTCGAGCTTGAATTGGACTCGAACTCAAATCCTTTGAGCCGACTTGGAGCAAGTGAGTATTTGACTCGATTTAACTCAGTTATAACTTGAACTTGACTCGAAATCGACTTGATAAAATAATATAATAATATACTTTTTATATTATATATACATATACTAATAAGTTTAATTATAACTAGATATATTTATTTATATACAATATAATATCAAAGTAGTAAGATAGTTTAGATGGTAGATATTCAAGTTGAAGGCTTGGAGGTTGTCGGTTTAATCTATATTGACTTTATTTTTTAGTGAGTTACTTTCCATTTTACAATCGAGCTGGTTTCGAGTTCACGAATGTGGGTTTGAGCTCGCCAAAATTAAACAGTTTAAATGTATTCGAGCTCAAGTTAAACCCGAATAACATAAAAATATACGAGTCAAGCTCGAGCATGCATGTTCAAAACTCGCTCACTCGTTTAACAACCCTAATTTACCCCGGCCTTCATCCTTTAAAATTTAAGATCGACAATCAATTAATGAACTTATAAATGATTGTGATCCATGATCACCCGCATGCGCTGCCAAAAAATGAATTTTCTCCACGTTTTCATCAGTCTTCTCCACGCCATTATTAACCACAGATAAAAATTATAATTTTGTTTAGATTTGGAAATATTTGAAGGTGACTATTTATTAATTTTCTAAATTTTCTCTATTTTTCAAAAATATTCATTAATCTTAAAATATGAAGCAGAGAAAAGTAAGATGGAGAAAATTTTCTCACTGTGTTTTTTGACGCTGAAAAAAGTTTAAAAATTAAGACATGCTTACTTCAAAATTTTTTAAATATAAAATAAATATAAGTCTTTTTTACTATAAAAATTGACATGGAGAAGATTTAGAGACAAGTGCAAATTTTTTCAACTATATTTTTTGAAACGTGAAGAAAAATTTAGTTTTTGTGCTATCATATTATTGCTTAATAGTTTCTATTTGGCAAAAAGATGTTGACTTATCGGTGAACATAGATGGGGTTGAGTGAAGTTTTTAATTATTTATTAATTTTCTAAATTTTCTCTATTTTTAAAAATGTTCAATAGTGTTAAAATATGAAATGGAGAAAGTGAGATAGAGAAAATTTTCTCTATATTTTTTGGCGTAAAGAAAAGTTTAAAAATTAAGGCATGCTTACTTCAACATTTTTTAAATATAAAAATAAATATAATTCTTTTCTTTACAATAAAAATTGACGTGGACAAGAAACGGGGACAAGTGCAAATTTTTTCGACTATATTTTTTTGAAACGTGAAGAAAATTTTAGTTTTTTGTGCTATCATATTATTGCTTAATAGTTTCTATTTAGCAAATAGATGTTGACTTATTAGTGAACATAGAAGGGGCTTGAGTGAAATTTTTCAATATTTATTAATTTTCTAACTTTTCTCTATTTTAAAAAATGTTCATTAATCTTAAAAATATGAAGTGAAGAAAGTGAGATAGAGAAAATTTTCTCTATATTTTTTGGCACCAAAAAAAGTTTAAAAATTAAGACATGCTTACTTGGAATTTTTTAAATATAAAAATAAATATAATTCTTTTCTTTACTATAAAAATTGAAGTGTAGAAGACGCGGAGGCAAAGGCAAATTTTTTAGACTATATTTTTGAAACGTGAAGAAAATTTTAGTTTTTTGTGCTATTATATTATTGCTTAATAGTTGATATTTAGCAAAAAGATGTTGACTGATAAGTGAACATAGAAGGGGGCTGAGTGAAGTTTTCCATTAGTGCCGGTGTGCATTATCTTCATCTAATTTTTAGACGATAAATTAAATATATATATATTATTTAATTTAATGTAATAAAATAAAATCCTCTTTTATTATATCGGGATCCACCTTTGAAATGCTCTCTTTCTTGTCCCATTTTTGTTGACGCGTTGGACGATAAACTAAAAAATATTTATCACGAGCATATCCCATCGATCGGTTTGGGAATTGAAAAATGTATGTGCAGGCGCCCGGCTGAAAGGAACAGTGCTTGAACAAATCAATTTTGGATCTCCTAACGATCTTCTACGAGTGGGCATAAAAAAAGAAGCTAATGTTTTGATTGAGAAAACAAGATGTGGAAGAAATTTGTTGACCTCGTCAATACTCGTCAGACAACTCAAATGCGCACCTAACACATTTCTTTCCCTGAATGGATGAGACATTACGAACCATAAATGCTGGAAACCTTATTTATATCACACTTTTGCATCTATCCACAGCGTTCTATAATACTTATCTCTACATTGCAAAATTCATTAATACAAGATTTAGGCTAGATACATACAAATACCCAATAGTTCAGGAAATTCAAAAAAGGAGCCCAGCAAGGAAGAGATTGGAAAGAGAAGACGAGTGTAGATGGTTCATAGAGGGGGCACGTGGGTGGGTGCCACCAACATTAAAGGTGAGCAGGCATGTCGCTAGATCGGACCAGTTTCGGAGCCAGCCTGGGATGATGACATTCACCATCACATGCCTATACTTATTCGACCTCTTCTTCCTCTCGCTCTCTCATTGTTTCTTCCATGCACCTCATCCTACACGATTTCATTTCAACATGTGGAACAGTACTACTGCAGCTATGACCACTTGGGAGTCGGGGCTACATGTTTCCTCCCTGCTCACGCCATGTTTTGAAATAGTCGGCGTCGCTAGGCTGCAACAGTGTGTGGGGGCGATATACTCCACAAGTAGTGCTGGAATTCCAGACGCTTGCTTGAATCCAAGGTGCACGTTGTGAGGTTGCTGGTGTTGGCAACTGGGAGGGTTACTCGGGCCAGGTAATCCTTGTGTGACTTCCTTTGTATTTTGGGTACATTGGGGGCGAGGCTGTGGGGGCTGTCCACAAGCCGAGCGAGGTGCTTGAGAGAGGAGTTCGAGTGCTTGTAATTCCTTGTAGTCGGTTCAGATTGATATAAGGTTGGGGTTTCCCCGTATATCTGTGTTGTGTTCGTTGTCTGACGTTTTAGGCAGGGAACCTTAGTACCGGGTCGTGGTCGAGGTTTACAAGGCGACGGTGGTTGCTGAGACGAACAAGGACAGAGGCACGATCTCTACCAGGCGTGTTGCTGGTGGGGCGATCGGGCAGTGCTGCGGTGGTGGTGCTGTTTGACTCCTGGAACAGCCTATCGGCAAGGTGTGCCGATAGCCAGGAGTGCTGTCGAAGTGCTGGTTTGCGTGGCCAGACACGGGTGATCGATCAAGGGTGCTGTTCGAGGGCAACACCGAGCGGGTGGATCTGCTGGACGTGCAGGGGTCAACCTCGGTGGTGCGTATTGCGGCCGAACACGAGTGTAGTGTTTGTGGCCTTGGCTCCCGCTATTGCGTGTTGAGTAACAGGCTGAGTGTTCCCAGGGGAGGGGAATACGCCGCACAGGCAGGGACTCGGAGGCGAAAAATTCGGCCTTGCGAACGGGCCTGTGACACCTACCATGGAGGCATTGCTTCCGCCACACTTCGATTGGCATTTGGCTAGCAGTGCACGAAGAAACTTAGTTTACCATCTACAAGAAGATAGGAAGCTGAACAGATCCTGTACTGCCAAAGCAGCTTTGTCTATGATGAAGATAGATCTGTCGTTTATCAAAGCCATATAATGTGAATCACATTAATAAGTTTGAAATATAAAGGGATTAAAGGCTGTGAGTCTATGATAATGATTCTATTGTTGAAAAATTAAACTAAAACAAATTTTATTGATAAAAATCATCACCAAAATAAATATAATTATCTTCATATCAAACTATCGAGAAAATAAAATTTAAGGCAAAATCATAACTAAAGTTATCTTAAGGTTTGATATGAAGATAAATTTTATCTTGCATGAAAAATATTCAAACTTCCATGTGGCAATTAACTTTTAATCCTCAAAATTAGAGCGAATGTAATATTCAATTTATATTTTAATTTAATTAATAATGTGCTAAGAAATATAAAGGTATTTGAAATGCAAATATAAGTAAATATTTGGTAAATATAAGCAAATATAAGTGAACACAATATTTCCAAATATATTTAAAAATATCTTGCTCATTGAAATTAATCTGAAATTATCAAAAGCAAAAAATATATAAATAAAATTTTAAATTAAAATTTAAATAATAACAAATAATTAGTTGAAAATAGGTATTTTAAATAATTAATATAAATATTAGTTAATATTGAGTTTTGAGTGAGTAGAAGATAAAAATAAAAAGTTTTGGGCAAATAAGAGAGAAAAGCGAAGACAACCGAATTTTTTTTTGGAGTACAAAAAGAATACAAAGATTTTTGGGTGAAATTAATTTGAAATAATTAAAAGCAAAAATTATATGAATAATTTTTTAATTAAATTTTAAATATTCATATTTACTTTTTTAAAAAATTCGTGTTTTAAATAATTAAATGTAAATATTAATTAATATTGAGTTTAGAAGATAAAAATGAATAATTTTGGGCAAATAAGAGAGTAAGGAGAAAACGATGGATAGTTGTGAGTAAGAGACAAAAACAAAGAATTTTAGGGGAGTAAGAGAGACTTTTGTGGGTGTAGGAAATAAAAATAAAAAGAGGGATATGGGGAGCCAAAATTAACTGCGTGTGGTAAAAGGCCTATACAAGAGTGAAAAAATCTGTTTTGCTCTAGTGTATATAGCAGATATAGACATCTAAAATATAACTTGTATTACTCTTGGTGACAATAAAAAGGCAAATATATAAGAGATGTACTCCTAGATGTAAATTAGCCTACGTAAAAATTAGTTGTTGTAACAGCTATAATCAACATTATCTATTTAGGGGTATGGTTTGATGGACTAAAAATGCTTAATCAATCATATACATGACTTGAAAGTTAAAAATTGTAAATTTATTAGCTTGCATGGCATCATGCAGATGAGCAATCTTTCTTGGCTAAATTAATCTACTCTTATGAATAAAATAATAATTTAATACTAGTCCGAGATTAAAAATAAGGGAATTAATTAATTAAGATAAAAAATATATATAATAAAAATATCTCTTCTAGAGGGTTACATATTTGAATTTTGCTAACCTTACTTTCTTAAAAAGAAAAATAATAAAAATATTTTTCAGGGTTGAAGGTCATAGATTTAAACCTGACTAACTAACTTATTATCAATAAAAATTCGTCTAATTATCTTAAAAAATATAATAAAAATTAAATAATTATAATTCATCTTTTCATTTAAATACAAAATTTTTTAATTAATTATAATTTATATTGAAGATATTAAATTATTATTATATATCTTATTATTAAATAAAAATTCATATAAAAATTAAATTTATCCCGTATAAGTTACACATGAGATGACATCTAGCCTAATTTCCCTTTTAAATTTCTATGTCACTGTAACACTATTTATGTTTGTGTAGGCCAACCATATATAAATCATGTTTTCGCAATGGTAAAAATTATTAAGCTCATAACTGGCTATCACTTCAATGAGTACAATCATTATTATTAATTAATCATAATAATAATAATAATAATTTATATTCACCTAACCATGTACCCATGTGTACCTATTTTTGAATTAAAGTCGATAATTGACAAACAAAAATTGAGATATTAATCCCAGGCCGGCAGTTTAATCAGCATGGAGTCTCTGCCATGGTCGATTTTTTTCGCCTCTTCATTTTCACGGCAGCCCCCACATTTTTCTTAGCTGGCTGGATGGATGGATAACGACTCCACCTAATTTTATCCATTACTCAAATTTTTATTTTCCGGAATTGGTCATCGGTTAATCTTGTTGCTGACAAGCTACTCACCAATAAATCAATCTACATTACTTCTTTAATTACGTACTACCTACGTAGCCATCCTACTGATTAAGTATATCAGATAAGTGATCATTTTTCAATCCCACCTCCTATAACCAATTAGCCCCAACATTATTGAATCCCTTTGCTGCCTACCCTACAGCGCCGCAACTCGTCACCTGACCCTCCAATATAAAACTGTTCTTGCACCTACAAGGAGCAGCACTGATCCAGCTAGAAGCCGAGTATTATTATCTTCTTCTCCGCAGCACACTAAGGCAAAATGCCGTCGGTGCCGTTCACCAGACTCGCCATCGGCGCTCCCGATGAGGTCTACCACCCCGGCGTCCTCAAGGCCGCCTTGGCCGAGTTCATCTCCACCCTCATTTTCGTCTTCGCCGGCCAAGGTTCCGGCCAGGCTTTCAGTAAGTAATGGAAAATTGTTTCCCAACATCCAACACCTACACTATTTTTTACTTAAACAACCACGTATGAAATCTACTTGTGGTGTAGGCAAGTTGACTGGTAATGGTCCGACCACCCCGTCCGGCCTGATTTCAGCGTCGCTCGCCCACGGTTTGGGGCTGTTCGTGGCGGTGGCGGTCAGCGCCAACATCTCCGGCGGCCACGTCAACCCGGCGGTGACCTTCGGCGCCTTCGTCGGCGGCAACATCACCTTCTTCCGAGCCATCGCTTACTGGATCGGCCAGCTCCTCGGCTCGGTGGTCGCCTGCCTCCTCCTCAGGTTCACCACTGACACGCACATCGGAGCCTTCGCCATCTCCCCGGACATCACCGTGTGGAACGCGCTGGTGTTGGAGATCGTCATGACCTTCGGCCTGGTGTACACCGTGTACGCCACGGCCATCGACCCCGGGAACGGCGCGCTGGGCACCATTGCGCCTTTGGCCATCGGCCTCATCGTGGGCGCGAACATCTTGGCCGGCGGGCCCTTCGACGGGGCGTCCATGAACCCGGCGGTGTCATTCGGGCCGGCGCTGGTGGGGTGGTACTGGAGGGACCAGTGGGTGTACTGGGTAGGGCCTCTGGTCGGCGGTGGGATCGCCGGACTGATCTACGAGCACATCTTCATCACCCGCACCCACGAGCCCATCCCAGCAGAGTTCTAGTAGACTCTTGTGCATGAACTTCTCTAGCTAGTAGTACACTACTGTACTTGAGGCTATCATATGTTCATTTCAATGATTTCATGGTGTTGGATGATCTATGTAATCTTTCATTTCACTTCTGCATTTTTGTTGCTGGTAGTGATCGTCTCTGGATGTCTTAGTATCTTGGGGAAAATAATGTCCTCTTAAACGCTTCTTTCTTTTTTTTATTTTTTATTTTTTGAATCAATTAATGTTTCTATGTATTAGTTACTGTGCGATGTTTTCACTTGTTTGAAATGTTTCAAACGGAGTTGCATCTGGTGCTTGTCTTGCATGAACTTTGATTCACCTGAGTAACATTGTCTACATAGAACTTCAACAATGTTTTTCGACGGATGTTTCTCGAATGGACCACCTGTAGCATGGATAGGTCTGTCTCATAGAACAGATAATACCAATTGGTAGAACAACCATTAATTGGGGCCAATGTTTTTTGTTGGATCTTGCGAATGGACCACCCGTAGCGTGGATAGGTCTGTCTCATAGAACAGATAATACCGATTGATAGAACAACCATTAATTGGGGCCATAGATATCGGAAGTGGACAAGAAAAAATGTGTTTTAGCATATGTTATGGTACAGAAGTGGGGTCCTCTAATATATGGCAAATCCGATGGCCGCTTATCCTGGTTGTGAATCATTCGTTTAAATTTGCTGCTTGTTCAAACGGTGAATTTACCGACTTGATGCCTGTCGAGGAGTATTATAGGTTGAGGAAATTAACTAATTAAGGGTAGTTTATTACACAATTTACAATTCTAGAAATTGTTTGAATGATATTGGTTAGGGTTGTTAAATGAGAGAATTAATTTGTGAGTATTTACTTGATTCAACTTTAAATTCGACATTTAAATATTCGATCACGAGTTTAACTCGAACTTGAATTTTACTAGTCGAGCAAGATATCGTTCGATTTGACTTGACTCAATAATATAATATAATAATATATGTAATATTATTTATCTATTCAAAATATATTTAAAATCACAATAAATTTTATTATTAATTATGTATTACATGAGGGTGGTGGTGAGAGTGTTTTGTTTTTTATTTTTTATTTTTTTTGTTTTTGTATTAAATCTGGCTCATCCTTATAATTGAACAATTTAGATTAAAGTTTAAGACATAAACATTATCTACCTCTGCCTAAGATTATATATATATATATATTAATAAGTTTTATTATAATTAGTTATATTTATTTATATACAATAAAATAATAAAGTAACATCAATACAAGGATAACTCAGTTGGGAGAGCGTATCTTAGAGAGTTGAAGGTCATGTGTTTAATCCAAGCTCATAGCATTATTGATTTTTGTCTCGTCAAAATTAAACATTTGAAGTGTATTCAAACTCGAGTTGAGTTCGAATAACATAAAAAATATTAGATTCGATTTCGAGTATATATATTCAAAACTTGTTTGATTCGATTTCGAGTTCGAATAATATAAAAAATATTCGAATCGATTTCGAACATATACATTCAAAACTTGTTCGATTCGATTTCGAGTCGAGTTCGAATGAACTTTGAGTTATTTGAGTCGAGTTCGAACATAAATTAAACTTGACTCTTTCGTTTAGCGGCTTTAATATTCACGATTCAATAGTATTTTTTCGTAGACTTAATTAATTATTACTAGATTTGAGTAGAGAATAATTAAAAAATTGAATTCCGTATAATCACCTAGCTGTCCAATAGACGTGGCTGTGTCCAACCAAAGACAGCCAGATTTGACAACGCTAAATTGGCAGCGCCAAGCCCAAGCCAATCTTGATTTCCCCTACTTCCCCGATAGGGAAATTTAAATAGGTGGTTACAAAAATTGCCCATGCGAGGGAAATTTAAAGATGATAGTTTTCTCTTTACATAAAAAAAGAAATAAATAGTAAAAAATAGATTTAGCAAACAAAACTCGGACTGACATCATTGTGAGAGACTCTTAGATGTTGTTAGAAGTGGTCTAATTTATGGATGAAGGTCAATTTCCATGCGTGATTTCGATTCGATAGAAGGATAATTTTCACTTAATTATGTTGTACAATAAATATACATGTATTTGTTCATTTTACCTTTTATGAGATATTTTTATTTAATCATGGGTAATTTTTTTTCATTGTATTAGTTTAGCCAATCTTGGGTTTCCCTAATTTTTCTTTGATTTCAATCAGTGGGAAATCATTTTTTTTGTCCATGAGAGTGAAATTAAAAAATGGTGGTTTCCTCCTTAAACAAAGTAAGGAAGAAACAGTGAAAAATAGGTATAAGAGACAATATTTGAACTGACGTCATTGTGAGACATTTAAGAAATTGTTAGAAGTAGTCTAATTTATAGGCAAAGGTTGATTTCCGTGTGTGATTTTGACTCGATTGGTGGATAATTTTCACTTCATTTTATTGTGTAATAAAGAAACATTTATTTGTTTATTTTACCTTTCACGAGATTGTTTTTGTCTTAATTTATTAATTAGCATGAGTAATTCTTTTTTCATTGTATCAATTTAGCCTATCTTGATTTCCCTTAATTTTTCTTTGATGTTTTTTTATTGTTGAGCTGTGTTAAATTAGTGGGAAATCATTTTTTTTGTCTACGAGGGGAAAATCAAAAAATGGTGGTTTCCTCCTTAAATAAAGAAAGAAAGAAATAGTGAAAAATAAATGTAGGAGACAATACTTGAATTGGCGTCATTGAAAGAGACTGTTAGAGATTGTTAGAAGTGGTGTAATCTATGGATGAAGGTTGATTTTCGTGTGTGATTTTGATTCGATTGGAGGGTAATTTTCACTTAATTCCGCTTTACAAAAAGAAACATTTTTTTGTTCATTTTACCTTTCGTGAGATATTTTTGTGTTAATTTATTAATTAACATGAATAATTCTTTCTTCATCGTATCATTTTAGCTTATCTTGATTTCCCCAAACTTTTCTTTGTTGTTTTTCTTATCGTTGAAATTTGGTCAATTACTAGGAAATCATTTTTTTCGTCAAATTACTTTAATTAACTTGTTAATTATGATCATGCTAGAGAGTTGTCGGAAAACGCCGAACCATTGCCAAAAATGGGCGATGTCGCCAGAAGTGATAAAAATTCACCATTTTTCTGTCCAATAAATTAAAAAAACCACAGGGAAATAAATCTTGATTTTTCTTTTTAGATTTGTGTTACAACTGAAGATGAATAAGAGATGATTTGTTCTATGGGTTTATATTTTATAATTAACTCATTATTTAATAATGTCAATTTTTTTGTCTTGTCAAATGCCTTTGATGATTCATAGGTATTCGAGAGACTTAAGCATTCGTTTAAAAGTTGATCAATATTTTCGTTTTACGAAAATACTGAATCATACGATGTTCTAACATCTCGATTGAATGTATGACGAGTATATGACCTTTGGATCTGTACCTAGTCGAGAAAATGTTATTTTTCACTAAAAGATTTGGTTTTCCTATTGATCGATGTCTTTGACCTTATTAAAGAAGCATGATTGTTATTAATTTTTTTGTAGCTATGTGCAATTATTCTTTATTTGTTAAAGATTTATGCTAGTGGGTTGATTTCATTTGAATGATATGTCATTTTTATTTTTTATTTTTTAAATAACCTTAAAATATATGTTGTTGAACACCAACTATGAGAATAGTAATTCCAAGTTTAGCTTTGTTTTTTATTTCTCTATTTTTTACTCAACTTCATATGTTTTTTAGTTATTTTCAATTAAAAAATGTTCTTGCATGTTAGTCTATAATATTAATATTGTGATATTATTTTTGAAGCTTATTCACTGGCATCATAACAAATCATAGGTGACCATAATAAGGGTGAAAAATTGAAAAGTGACAACAATTATGGCATATGACATTGTAAGGTTGTCCTCATCCTTGAAAATGAGTAGGTAACTGAGGCCTTTACTCAAGTTTCGAATCCACCATCACGAAACGGTAATGATATTCAAAACCATCGTGCAAGCAAGACTTATGAGTCTTGTAAAAAAACACCACGACCCACATTACTTTACTCAGTTCAATAGAGAATGACATCATGTGTCAATGTGGATTGCATTGAAACAAAATTTAGTGCTACTTCGGCTACCTAGTTAAAGAGCTTCAAGAAACATACAAATATGTCTATGACTAAACAACTACGTGTAATGTAAAATATGATTTGTAAGTTGAAGGATGCTGGACATATTTCAACTGATGAACAAGTAAAATTTGTCATCCATTTTCTGCCAAACACTTGGGAACACATGAAAGTCCAAATGACCCATAATGAGAATATCATAACTTTTGATGATATTTTTCGTCATTTGAAATTGGAGGAATGTCTCGAAGCATCCAAGGCTAATGAAGAAGCTTTTGTTACAAAATCTTCAAAAGTTGTGCCTTATTTTTCATAGAAGAAAAAAGTTCCTAATTTTTAGGGTAAAAAGAAGTGGGTCAAAAACAAAGTAAATTGTGAAAAGCGTCAATTTAAGAAGAAGGTTCGTCGTATACCCTTCGTTTCAAATCTTTTTACTAGTAATTGCTTTTTTCCTGCTAAATCTAACCTTAAGTGGATTATTAATTAAGGTGCAACCCACCACCTAACAAATGTTCAGGATGCATTTGTCGGCTTTCGTTGAGTTCCATCGGGAACACAATGGATTTGTGTAGAAAATAATTCAAAAGTTGATGTTCTTGGTAAACATACAAACATAAGCTTAAATGTGGACACAACCTTCTCCTATATGGCATACTTTATGGTCCTGATATTCGGCAAAATTTAGTTTCTGTTGTATTGTTACTTGACTTTGGCCTTTGTTTGAGTTTTAATGGTTCTCATTTGGTTATCTATTATGACAATGTATATTATTGTTGTGGATCTTTGTCTGATCATTTCATGCTACTAGATATTGATGTTGAATGCCTTAATGTAGCAAGTTGTTTTCATTAAGTGTTTCTTCTAGTAGTTCCACAGTAGATGATATTACTTGGCATGCACGTTTGGGACACGTTGCTCAAGATAAAAATGACCAGGTTAGTAAGAGACGACTTTTTAGGTTAACTAGCTAACATAAATTTACTAACGTGTGAATATTATCTAGATGGGAAAGCACTAGAAAACCTTTTTGAAAAGCAATTCTAGATGATTTTCCTCTCTAAATTTTCAATTCTAACACATGTGGACCAATAAATGTGAGGGCAATGCATGTGACTTCATATTTTATCAATTTTATTGATGATTATTCACAAGATGACATTTTTTACTAGATTTTTTTCCAAAATCTAAAGCATTAAGTTGTTTTAGACATTTTCTTTTGAATGCAGAAATTCAATTAAATCTCATGTTAAAAATATTGAGGGTCGTGAATATTTATCTGACCAATTTAAAAAATTGTGTCAAAAAAGCGTATTGTTCAACAACTAATTATTACAAATATTTTATAACAAAACAGTGTTATTAAACAACGAAATAGAACTCTTTTGGAAATATTTAGGTCTATGATAACTCAAGCATATCTTTCCATTTCATTATGGGGAGATGCCCTACTTACGACAACCTCTATACTTAACCATGTTCCCTTAAAATCTGTTACTTTCACATCTTATAAAATATGGATAAAATGACAACTTGAACTAGATTATTTAAAGCCTTGGGTTACAACTGCTTATGACCACAATCCATCCCACAAACAAGAAAAAATAGGTCCATATGGGAAGAAATATATTTTTATACAATATCATAAACATTCTAAAAGATATGTTTTCATTGGTGAAAATATAAACGGAAGCATTTTTGAAATTGAGTCCCATGATGTCACTTTTCTTGAACATGATTTTCCAATGAGGGGAGCATTTCAAAAAGATTTCCAACTTATGGAAATGGATGATCCAAATAGTGGGAGTCATTAGGATAAATCACAACATATTTCACCTTCTGAAATAGTTCGTGATTTGAGTAGGCATTATTCTTTAAACTCACTCCCTAATCAAGACTAATGTCGTAGTCAACATGGAAATGTTCCTCGTCAACACTTTGATGTCGAAGGAGATGCATTATTAATGGATGAAAATATTTTCTTATATTCCTCATCAGATGTTGATGAGCCAAAAAATATAAAAGATGCACTCTCTTCACCCGTGAATGAAAAATGGAAAATTGTATTGGAAGATGAAATGAAATCAATGCATAATAATAAATTTTAGACTTTAGTTGATCTTTCTCATGAAATAAAAATAATTGGGGATAAATGGATTCTCAAGATAAATCAAAAAGTTGATCGAATAGTTTGCAGTATGGATAGCTTCAATTCAATTGATTTTAGTAATTGTAGAATATTTAGATTTAAAATTACACCAAATGGGTGTAAAGCAGCATTTCTCAATAGAGAATTAGACGAGGAGATTAATATGTGACAATTAGCTGGTTTTGCTATTGAAGGCCAATAACAAAAAGTTTGTAAATAAAAAAATCTATATATGGCTTAAAACAATCATCTTGACAATATTATTTGAAATTTCATCATTCTATCATATCGTATGATTTTATTATTATTGATTAAGACCATTGTGTAAAACCCACGATTCGAGTCAGGGTTTTATATTTAGAACCGGTTGGTTCGACCGTTATTTTCGAGTCGAGTCAGTTTCAGAACACGTGTACTGAGCCGACGTCGGTCTCGTGTATGAGCCATGAGGGTCATGTATACCCAAGTATATGATGATAACGTCATGAACACAGCAGAAAAGAATGAGCTATCAGAATATATGAGAGTATGCAGTTCATTTTTTTTATTATGATATATAATGGATCGTAGAATTAATTTTAGGCCGTTACCTGCGTTAGGACACGTTACGGGCATTTTGGGTGGGTTGATAGTTCTAGAGCATATCATTATGATTTTTTTTGTTGTTTGATTTTACGGGATTTTTCCCGATTTTTATGAATTTTTTTTAGGATTTAATATGACTTAGTTATTATACTTGACTCGAGCAGGAGACGAGTCAAGTCTTAATTACAAGTTTGCCACCCAACCATTTCTTCTCCACCCCTGACCTTTTCTCCCCCACGCCCAAACCCTAACCGCCGTGCTTTTGCGTCGTGCTTCCGTCGCCAATCGCGCCACCGGGCACCGTTGCCGCCACGATCCAGCAGTCGCCTCGGCACCCTTGACCCCTCAGCCGCCTTTCCCGACCGGAGCGGAGGCCATCGCTGGCCTGGCCGGCCGGATCTAGCGACCCATTGCCACCGGCTCCTTTTGCCGTTTTCCGGCGAGCCACTGCCTCCATTGAGTCGCGCGCGGAGCCGGTTCCAAGGGCATCCAACACGACCACTTTCCGGCCAGTAGACGCCGCCGGCGATTATCGTCGGAAAACCGCCGGAAGCTACCGGAAAACCGCCGAAAACCGTCAAAAAGCCGAAATTTCTGGAATTCGCTGGATCCACCGGATCTTCCGCGGGGCTCACCCAGTCGAGCCCGATCGAATGTCGGACGCCGGGGAGCGCGAGCTCCGAGACACGCGACGGAACCCTAGCCGTCACCGATTGTCGACGACGTGAGGTATAATTACCTCCAATTTGATTATTTAAATTGATGATTATTAGCATAACATGGTAGGACTGATTATTTATCATGATAATGCCTAATTACTTATGAAGTAATGATGGTATGATTTGAGGAATTGTAAATGAATAGTAAGTGAGCTAATGAGATAAAATGAGTTGGAGCATGATAAGTGATCATGATGTAATTTAGAGAAACAGAATAAAATATAGTATGAATAGTTTGAGTTAGGATTATTCTATTTTATTTTGTGTGTGGTATTCATTGATTTTGATGCATCATGTAGTTAGAGGGCATTAGTATTTAGTTTTAATGTGTAGGTACGGAGTAGGAGCTCACCGCCTAGGCGCGATGACACGTTTGGAGCTTCTACCAGGTCCGTTTAGGACTCGTCTGTTTTACTCTTTTCTATTGTATGTTTATTTTAATGCCTACAACGAGTTAAGTGGCGCTTTATCGGATCCCACTTAACTCGGGCCATTTAACCGAATAGTTTTTCGGATTAATAACCCCTCGAGGATGATTTTCGAAAACAAGATCCACCACAAGTTGCCTTCGGACCTATTATATAAATCCCTACCCAGCCCTATATATATGTAGTTTTCGCGTTTTCAGTGAGACGAGAGATGGAGAAATCGACTGCACGTACCATGCAGAGGATGCCGTGATAGTCAAAGCGGGCTCTGGATTAGTGCCAGCGGACTGTTCCATTCCCGAGGGATCCTGATAACTCCGCGTTTGAGTTCCACACACCCGGAGAACGTAGAGGTTTACGGGTACTGTTTAGTACAGCGCATGTCCGGACTTGTGGTTCAAAGGGTACTAAAGGCGACTGCCTGAGAGTACTCGGCCTTCGTGCTCAAGGCCAGGAGAAATATGGAGGTACAGAGAGGGCTTAGGATAAAGTTTCACGAGAAGTACTGAAAAAGAAGTGTCGAGAGCGGCACAGTACCAGCAGCAGATCAGTAAGTTCGGGATGCTACCGGGTCTGCAGCCCAGTGGCTCCTCAATAGTGCCCTTCAGAGTGTTCACGTGGAGTATATGATGTTTTCTTTCATATGAGAGTTTGCTCTCATAGCCAGCTTGTTATAGTTATTTTATTTTTCGGACCAGTAACACTTGTTACTGACGTGTTTTTATACTATATGTAGGTAATAATCACGAGTTGGAGGAGCCAGCTTGGACGGAGGAGCAATGAGGTCTTGTGCACACACACATGTTAGATTTCTGAATGTTTAATATTGTATTATTATGTTATTATATTGTGAATGACATGATTAAATGTTTGAGCATGATGATATGATGTGAATGAAATGCTAAGACACGATAACAGAATGCAAAATATGATCAGAGTTGAGCAGCGGAAGCGTAGTGGGTTGAGACCCAAGCTTCAGAATGAATACGTTATAAATGAGATTCTGTGTGATTGTTAATGCATGCCGATATATTTGTATATATATTATTTTGACAGGGTGGGCCCATAATTACACTTTTAGGGAGACTCTATTAGTTTTACTTTAGAATTTTCATCGATTTTGCTCGTAATTGTGATGGTGTGAAATTTAATTTGCATGTCATTCATGTAGTACCATGTTAGGATTTTGTGCATGCATTCATTCATGACGGATCATATCTTCATCTTAAGACGCCGAGATTAGATCCACATGAGTTATGTTTGGGTTAGCCGACCTAACCGGGGCCTGTAACATGCCGGTTCGGTTCACTAGCGTGAACCGGATTTGAGGTGTTACACATTGTGTTTACATTAAACATGTTGACAAAAATTTTATAATTCTATCTCTATATGTAGATAATATTTTATTAGTATGCAAATAGTAAGGATTTTATTTCTACCACTAAAGAGTGGTTATTCTCTCATTTTAAAAAGAATGCTATGGGTGACGAATGTATACTTGGTATTAAAATTTAATGAAACCGTCTAAAGAAATTGATTGTTTTTCTCAAAAGTGATACACTAATAAAGTACTAGAGGAGTTCAATCTACTTAATTCTAAGCCAATGGACACTCAAATTGCTAAAGGTGAATTCCTAAACCTTTCAATGTACTCGAAAATCAAAGAAGAAAAAACAATAAATGTCCAAAATATCATATGTGAATAACTGTTGGTAGTCTTATGTGTACAATGATATGCACATGGCCTCACATTGTGAATGTTATTGGATTAGTAAATAGATTTCAATCAAATTCAGCCATGGCTTATTGCAAAGCTATCAACAGGATTATATGTGTACTTGAAGAAAATTGCATATCATCCTATTGTTATCAAGGTAATGATTACAAACTAATCGGCTATAGGGAAGCCAATTAGGTGGAGGCCTTGATAGAAGACAATTAACACCGGGATACGTATTCATACTAACTGGAGGAGCAAATCTTGTGGGTATGCAAAAATTAAACATGTGTTATACTATTTACCATGGAATTTTGTGGCATTTGCAAGTGCAAATCAAGAAGTCATTTGGTTGAGAAGATTTTACAATATCTGGGAATTGTCACTATAGATAATGAAGTTGTGACAATATATTGTGTAATCAAGCAACAATTACTTACACAAGAGATCCCAATTACTATGGTAAAACAAAACATATTGATTTCAAGTACAATTATATCAACTACATAATATTACAAGAAGGGATTGTCTTATAATATATTAATACATATTAGATGGTAACCGACCCACTTATAAAACCAATAGGCCTAGATGTCTATATTTCTTATCTTTAGACTATGAGATTGCGTTTGATATGATTATATATTGTTAGACTTATTAATGCATTTTTTCATTTTTCTTCAAAATTATTTATACACACATGAATATTGTTAACATATAAAGTATGCTGACAGGAGAATGAGTCACTCACACGATCATTCACTTCTTATGTATATGTAACATAAAGAGATGAGACTTATATAGTTTTATAAGAAAACTGTAGCCGTCGCCTTGATAAGTCAAGATAAGATCATTTTCTATAAATAATTAAAAAATATTCCTTTATCCATTATTGCTAGAATGAAAGAAGGTGGAGTAAGCATCGGTGCATTTAGCATGCTTTGGTTGCTTATATATAAATATTTCAAGTTAATCGTTAAGTAAACGATAGAACTATTTTCTTTATGGTGATTTTTACAATTATAAGGTATATGACCCAAAAGTGGGTTTTTCACGCTTAGCATATGACCCATGCCATATGTGTTATTACGACCATAATAAGTAATAACATAATTACCCTATTTTTGTTTTGTGTGAGACATATTAAGTAAGTAAGTTATCAATTTTTTGTCCATAATACTTTCAACTAATTATATCTCGATACATAAAAATGTTTGTACTTTACCATGTAACCTAATATTGTGAAAAATTTGGTTTAAAAGGGCATGTTAAGAAATCAAATTTTTATTATCAAGTGATAATTAAGTGTGAAAGAAAGATTATCGAAATTATGTCCAAAGTGCACTTGTTATGAGCTATATAAGAACATAACATAGACATAATTATGAAGTATAAATACATCGAGGGATAAAATAACTCTACAATAGTCTGAGACATATCGAGCATATACTCTACTATGTAATACTTAACTGGTACATAGTATAATATCTACTTTGTCCTCGTCGGTTGTACAGATTAACCACATATGAACAAATTTCAATTAACCACATATGAACAAATTTCAATTTCATCATCAGTGGGAGATATGACATTTTTATAAAGCATGCTCATAATATGTATTTCACCCATCATGTGGGAGTGAGAAATGTTAGTTGTATTTCTCTAATTGCCCTTGTAAAGAAAATTCAAAATGATGGTTAAAAGAATTGCCCTTAAGAGGGAAATTAAAAAATGATAGCTATTTGTACATAAAGCAAAGAAGAAACAGTGAAAAATAGATATAAGGCATAATACTTGGATTGACGTCGTTGTCAGAAATTGTCAGTTTATTAGGAGTGGCCTAATCTGGGAAAATAGGTTAATTTTCGTGCATGATTTTGACTCAACTTAAGGATAATTTTCGCTTAATTTTTCTGTACAATAAAAGTACATTTATTTGTTTATTTTACTTAATCATGGGATGTTTACTTGTGTTAATTTATTAATTATTATGAGTAATTCTTTGCTTAGTAAAAAAAGGATCATAGGAAAAGAGGCTTTAATGATCGAAATTTTGTCACCTAAACTCCAAGTTTTTCTCGTTAAACCTCAGCCACAAAAATTATCTTCACGTACTGATTAGTGACGAATAGTGTTAACCGCTGGCCAAAGACATTATAATGATACTCTCCTATGATATATTTATCCAGATTAATTAATTAATTCCAGGGTCTGATTCGTTTTAAAGAACTTAGTTGTTGGACGTAATATTAGTTACACCTAATATTGAAATATTGGAAGGGTGTCCTACCAAATTTTATGTCTATTTTTTGTTATGAAACAAGCATGAAACAAAAAACTTAAATTGAGCAAGAAATTTTATGTTTTCTATAAATAAATACCCCTTTCAAAAAACAAAATTGATATACCAATTTTTTTTTTAAATTAGGGATTTTGTTAGGTTACTCTTTGAAACTTAAGATTCACGCTGTGTACCTTTGTGAGGAGACTCAACTTCTAAAAATATCATTGATCTTAATCTGCTGCGAGGCATATATATATTTATATTTATTTAGTTTTCACAAGTAAACAAAAAACTCTGCGTGCTTGGAAGCAACTAGCAATTAGTAGGTAGCACGTACCATCTCAAGCTATAGATAAATAATAAATTCGTCCATGGCTGATGCCCACAATTCTCTTACTCAACCCATTAAGAAAGAAATAAACATTAAGAAATAGAAATAAGTGGGAATCTGATATTAGACCAGAGGGTGATCATACAAAAGCAATATCAGATACATGCATCAAAATTGCCCTGATGTAAATTGTGGACTAAGCAGGCTAATAAACTATTACAGAGTCATGTTGAAAGGCTAATGAGCAGGCTAATAAACAGTCAGTGGCAGACCATGTCAAGCGTTCTGAACTTGGAACTCAAATCCTTGACTAAGAAAAGCACTCATCAGCCATATCTTCATTGTGGATAAGGTGAGCTCTTCCCCAGAGTTAATCACCTGTTCATTTTTGTCAAAGACAGTTCAACTTGAATCGGATCACATATACAAACATTACCATTGTTAAGAATGTAATTCATGGTAGTGATTAAGTGGCTTACACTAAGGGTTAAAGTTAAAACTAATCTTTCTGGGAGTGTGGAGAAATTAGAGGACTGAACTTGAAAAGATGAGAGGGACTCAAGTGCTTTGTAGAGAGTCACGGCCACTCCATCTCCCTTTCCACACACAACTCTAGCATAGAATCCCTTCTCTTCCACTTGGAACACCTCCATCTGCAATTTCATATTGTATAGAAATTAGGTTGATTAAGATGGCTCTTTCTGTTGATCATCTAGTACCTGAAATATTTTCATCAAAATGTTGGGCTTCTTATGGTGATCTCTTGCATTAAACTTTGCCTTCTGATCATTTTCAAATGTGCCCTTGAAAGTTGAATGGTTTCCCATTTTTGAGGATTCCAGACCTTCTATTTCAGCTCTTAAGTTTTTGGCATGTCTCTGCAAATCTTGCACGTAGGTCACTGCATCTCCCACAATGGATGCCTTGTCCATCTGCATTGCAATTGATAAGGCCCACAATTAGTGAAAAGGTGACCGCAAATTGGAGTGAGTTAGTAGCTTGTTAAAAGAAACATCACCTTGGTAATGTTGGGCACCAAAGCTCTCAATGCATATAACTTCTCTTTCATGCGTCCCCTTCTCTTCCTCTCTGCAACCAAACTTCTTGATCTGTTGGATGTGCTTGTTCTGACAGCTCCGACAACGTTGGTTGTTTCGCTCGAGTTGTCTCCTTCATTTTCTTCTTGCTCATCTTTCTCTTCCGCTTTCCCACCTACATCTAGATCAGGGCCTCTATGATAATTGAACAGGTCTCCTTCCACCACTATTTCTGGCGATGGCATGGTGGGAACCATTCCTTCGACTTCACCGCAGAGTAACCCAGTACCATTCTTGAATACCAATTCATGGTCATGTTTTTCAGCTTGGAAGTAGCTAGTTAACGGTTCTTCATTAATCAAGCTCTCTCCTCTCAAGAACTCAATGATTTGTTCACTGGTGAGTTCTTCAACCAAATCAAAATCATGGAGGAATGCATGGCTCTCCATCGTACAAGCTATGTGGTTCTTGTAGACGCTTACCATCCCTAGGCAACTTTATATATACTACACACTTGCACGGGAGCATGTTTGAACACAAGTGTGAAAGGAATCAATCTGACGGTGGGATTGTTTGTAATTTAAAACAAGGAAGTAATAGATATATTAGTACAATCCAAACACGGAGACTGTCAATTAAGATAATTATGCATCAAATAAGATGATGTTACTTTTAATGTTGCGATAACTACAAGAGCAATTAATTATGTTTAACCTTGTCAATTATTAGATATCCCTATCTCATGCTTGGTAAATGGTGGTCTAAGTTTTGGAAAGTAAAGGTTCAAGTTTCGGGAAAATCAAGTTCAATACATTAGAAGTTAGAGATTTCAACTTTGTGTATTAGGGATTCCATTAATATTACCAATAAATACATGTCTATACATGGTGGTTTAGACATTTAAATTAGTAAGTTTGAAAATTGGTTTTTGTTAAAGCCTAAGGGAGTTTTGAGATAAGATAACTGCTCTCAACGTAGATGTCCACTAATTGGATTTGTTTTAAATTATCAATTATTTCTCCAATTGATATTTTGTCAATATCTTCTACAAGTTCTCCAAATTTATCTCAATATTATTTACTGTTTCATGGTGTTGCTTATTTGCATCTTTGTGATAGTTTTTTATTCTTTTTTATAATTATTATGTGATTGTATTTTTATAATCATAGTGGTGGGGGTAGGTTGATAGTTTCGTGGTTTTCTTTTCTTCATTTTGAGAAAGATTTTTACATTAAAAATTATGTGCATTATTGTGTTGTTTTTGTTTTAACATCTTGTGACAATTATCTTGTTACACTAATTGGATGAAATTGAGATTAGGTTTAAGTATTCCCCAATGTCAACATGGTGTTGACCTTTATTAAAACTGACCATGTGATTAGTAGTTTACTAACAACATACAGATCAGTTGCGTTGATGAAATAGAATAATATCATGTTTACCTATCCTTTTCTTCCAAATGGTACCTCCAAGTTTACTGGGGGAAAGTATTTGGCTACTTATCTCACCATGAGCTCAAGTGTAAGTGAATATTTCTGCTCAATATGTCTGGCATAAAATATAAACTAGCCAGCATCACATTAATATTGTATGGTGCAGCTTGAGCTTGAGTACTCCACAAGAGTGGGGGTATTGATTCTGAGTTAGCAAGTTTCTTAAGGTTCCAGAAGCTCTTGACAAGGCCAAAAGAATTGACAGGGTAAAGATGAGTTACAAGTCTAAAGATACATGCCGGGAATATTGTTCACAATGTGGTGACTGTACTTATACCGAGTTCAATACAAGTATTAGTGACAAGGTCCAACATGATCAAACATTAGAAAATCACATGTATTCCAATTTCCTTGTATGAAGATAAGCAGTGCCGGAAAAGTTTGATTGAGCTTTTATTAACGGGGCGGAGCAGTCACTCAAATGAAAAAGCCTTCATTAGTGGGAGTTAGCTTCTTCACATCACCCAGACAATGGAATTAGAGCCTCGTAATGTTGGTTCAATTGTGGTATGATTTTTTTTATTTAAAAAAGAGAGTATGAGATAAAATTATTTTTGTGTGAAAATCTATAGCAAGAGAAACAATTAGTAACAAACATGTCATTAGAAACAATTCATGAATAATACACTATTCTCATGAATGAAGACAGAATATTAGTTCCCAGCCACTCGCCAATAAATTACAAACATCATTTTTACATCATCGTTATCATTATAGTTGGAGGCGAGACCGGACGAATCCATATCCTCTCTGGAGATTTGGTTTATGCAATGAGAGCCAACCCAGATGCATGGAACATAAGGTAATCTTGATCATAAGGGGATTGATGATCATCCCCTTGACATATCTTAGAAAACAAAAGCATATCAATGTTTCAAAATCCATGATCTTTCCCTCAGAAGTGTGGATAAAATTCGTGTATCTTACCATTTCAGAAGGTTTAATAACTTATATTTATACAAGAAACCACCATGTCACAATGAAATGTGGGACTATTCTTATAGTGTCAATTTAAAACTAATTGAAATAGTTTTCCGATGTAATGCGATACGTCAACTCCTTATTTTTTATACTCCAGTACTTCCATCAATTAGAGCTTGATAAAAGTGACGGTTGCTCTCCAACTCAGTTATAAATAAATAAATAAATAAATAAATAAATATAAATATATAGTATCTTTTGAAAGGTCTAAAAGAATAACAAAATAAGGTCCTTAACGATTGATCAAGTGGATCAGATTGAAGAGAAAAAGAAAATTATAGATACCGATTCGATAGCAGGTGTGCAACTACTTAAATTGAAAACTGATCAGCTTTATCACTGTCCATATACATTTTGACTACTAGAACCAGAGCCAATTGAGTGGGAAATCATCATGGTCAAATGTCATGCTCTTTGTCGTGTTATCTAGTCAAATCTAAAATGTCTTTGGTCGCCAGTCGGCAGGAGAGCTTGGTAATATAATGAGAACTAGCTGATTAACTAGTAATTAACATTTCTATACATACTGATTGCGTATATAAGTTAAACTACTGATTGCGTACATAAGTTAACATTTCTATACATACCAACTTCATAGATTAACTAGTAATTAACATAAAAAAGAAACATCAACCACCAAATTATACATATCAAGAGCTAGCAGTTTTAATTTGTGCACAATTACTTGACACGCTATTATCCCGAGAGTATGACAATGACAAACAAAAACTTCTTTGTTGTGAGTCATAAGAAAAGTTTTCTGGGTTGTGAAGAGAAAGAGAGTAGTTCGCGTGGAGCGGCGCAAGGGTCCAGGACTTGGGCGTGAGGAGGCATGAGCAGACCACGCGCGGCCAATTGACTCATACTCTGGATGACGGCAATAGGGAATGATAAACGCCCCTTTGGTTTGCTTGCCAAAGCTTTGCACGCCCCTTGCTTGTGGCTCTTGTTGTAGTTGACAATGAGCTAGAGACTGGAATGCTTATATTTCTTTAGTTTTTTTAAGAAAAACTTTTGGAGACGCCCAATGGAGACTCTTAGAGGATCGGGATCATCTACAGCGGAGCTCCGCAGGCGTTCCAACTCCCGTCCTTTTTTTATTGTAAAATGTCGTTTTTTTAAAAGAAATGTTGCATTTTTTTCTCTTCCAACAGAACAATAATAAAAAGTTTGTATAGCAGCGCTGGTTGTAACGTGATCATAACACGAAAAAGGGTAGGGAATTGATATGTTACAAATGCAAACGAGAAATAAACAAAGGCCATTTTATGTTATAGGGCCATCATAAAAATTAGCTAAGTCAATCGTAAGGAAGCTGTTCAAAGCCCACGTTCACCTGTATAAGTTGTAACTAAGAATAATAATTATTTGCTTATTGAGGAAGATTAATTAGTAGTTTTTTTGTTTTTTCAAAGCAGACTAATTCGTAGTTAAACTAGTTCAACCTCACCTTTTAGTCATGTAATGAATACCCTCTATTTATCATGCAGATAATTAAAAATCAAGGAAGAAAAAATGCAATGCCGCCCATGCATGGAATATGTACTCGTAGGGCATATTTGTGGCCTAAATAAAGGTAAATGTATATATGTACCTTAAGAAGTAGTTGTTTTCATAAAAAATAATAAAAATAAAGATGCATTCTATAATTATCTCTAAAACCTAAAAAATTATAAAAAAATTTCGTGTAAAACATCACTGATTCAAAAAATTTTAAACTCGTTCACTTTCATTGGCTAAATGATGACAATTGAAAATTACAATGCAACCTTCATTAAACACGAGTAGATTTTGCCTCCTAACCCAGATGTTTCCATAACGCACTTGACTTCCCAGATGTTTCCATAACGCACTCGAGTAGATTTTGCCTCCTAACCTAGATGTTTCCGGAGCGATACACCAGCAAATCTCATCTGTAATAGACTCACCTCTATTGGAGGCGGCTAATTTTTTTTTTTAGAAACTTAGAGATAGATTTTAATTATTAAGATATATATTAATTATAATTTAATTTATTTTTAGTTTATTTTTATTATATTTTAATTGATAGATTTTCTTACTTTTAATGTGGTGGCCTTGGCTTGGTCTAGGACGGCCAAAATTTACCGGAAATTCACTGGAAAGTTGCCCCCTTAAAACTGCAAAACAATGCAATGGTCAAAATAAACTCTTCTTCTCCGGCTCTGAGGACGGATCTGGCCTTTGAGGATGGCTCCGATGAGGTCATGGCAGCGCTCCGGTGAGGGTCTTCGTCATCGGTTACGGTCCACCGGACTAGGATATGAAAATACCCTCCGGTGGAGCTACACAGGGCTTTGGATCGTCACAACGTCTTCGGCTAGCAATGGCAGATCACCGGAGCAAGGGCTGCCTCTGCTCCTCGTTCTGAGTTTTGTGGGAGGGGGTAGAGGGTTATATATAGAGATGGAGAGTTGGAGAAGTAGATGATATGTTCCTCCTTATCCCATGCATACACGTCCAACACTTTATTTATTATTATTATTAATTTTAAAAATACTGACGTGGCTAAGTCACAATTGGATAAACATCTGGACCGTCTGATATAAAGATGGTCCTGATTAAATCAAATTATATAAAAAATCAAATCCCATCCGCACTTTTCACACAGCCATCGGTTGCCGTCAGCCACAATTTGACCTCTGTCAGCTAGACCAGGCCGACTTTGGCCGGAGGCTGGTCAGACTTGGCGAACTCCAGCCAAAGGTGCCAAATCTGCCTAGAGGCGGCCTTGTCGGGGTGTAAAACTAATTGATTGGCCTTTTTATCCTAATCAAAGAAAATTGTATTTTTTTTTTTTGAATTCTTATGACTAGTGTATTGGATAGAACTAAGATGTAATTTACTAAAATTAATTTTTCAAAGTAATGTATTCTTTAAGAAATTTATTTCTAGTCTTATTTCATTCTAATTAGACTAAAAATATTATTCCATAATATTAGTCTTATTTATCTTCGAAAATGATCAATTAATAAAAAAATATTTATTATCATTTTTTTTTCATTTAGTAAAGGTAAGGGTTCTTATCTTAATCTTAATCTTTCCATCTTAGAAAATATAAGGCAATATTATAGGAATAAACTAAGACATTAATTAGATCGGATTGAGGCAGCCTTGTCTGGCCACCAGAGACATGGAGGGGAGGGGGTGTAAAACCCACGACTCGAGTCAGGGTTTTATAATTGTTAGCCGGTCGGTTTGACCGTAGTTTGAGTCGGTTCAGCTTTCAGAACACGTGTGCGGGGCCGAGGCCGACCGTGCGCACGTGCTATGAGGGTTTATGTATACCCAAGTATCGATGATAGCGTCAGATACGCATCAGCAGACTGAGTTATCAGTAGATATGAGAGTATACAGTTGATTTTTATTTTATTTTTTGTTGTGACCGTAGAATTAGTTTAGGCCGAATAACGCATTAGGACGCGTTAGATGGTATTCGGGTGGGTTATTAGTTATACGACATGTCATTTAGATGTTGTGATATTTTTTTTGATTTTATGGGATTTTTCCCAATTTTTCTAGATTTTTCTAGAATTTATTCCGAGTCCGTTATCATTCTTGACTCGAGCCCGTGTCGAGTCAAGTTTTATTTACAACCTTGCCATCGCCCTATACACCCATCTTCCTCCCCAAACCCATCCCGTGTTTCACCACCGCCGCCGCCCTTCGGATTTTGCCGCCGCCACCGACGCCGGACCGCCGCCGGTCGACGCCGCCCAGCCCGGCTGTGCCGTCGCCTCGCCGCCTCGACCACGCCCGGCCACTGTCCGGCCGTCGCAACGCCGGAAATCGCCCTCGATTTCCCGCCGATCCCGACGCGATTCCGCCGCCGTCTGCGCCGGACCGCCGCCGCCGTGACGTCGGAGTTCCTCCCCTCGACCTCCCCTACCTTTCCCCTCTACTTAGAGCCGCCGTCGAGGGTCGGCCGTGGCTCTGATCAGAGCGGCCGACCGCCCCGGCCGCACTCGACGCCGCCGTTGGTGGCCATCGCCGCCGCGGCTGCCTTCGTCGTCACCACCATTGGGTTCAGCTCACCAAGGCGGTGCTAACCCCTACCTCCGATTGCCTCGCCGGAGCAGTCACCGGAAAACCACCGGAGCTGCCGGAAACCGCCGGCATAGTCGCCGGAAAATCGCCGCCTTCGTCCGTCGGCACCGATTTCAGCGCCGATCGCGAGGTGGTTCTTCCTTCTTATTTTTTAGAATTATTACATACTTATTGTGATCATAGTAGCATATTAGAATTAATTTTATTAACTTCATGCTTTTAGTTTAATTAATCATGATTATGATAAACATGTGATGATTAGGGTAAATTGTGTTGTATGATGTGAATGCTTAGTTATGAAATTGTTAGCAAACCATTGAATAATTAATTAAATGCTTGTTAACTAGTTAATTCATGAATATGTATGAATTAGGTTATGCATGCTAACATAATGAAATTGTTAGTAAACTATTGTATAGTTAATTAAATGCTTGTTAACTAGTTAATTGATGAATATGTATGAATTAGGTTTTTGCATGCTAACATTATGAAATTGTTAGTAAACCATTGAATAGTTAATTAAATGCTTGTTAACTAGTTAATTTATGAATATGTATGAATTAGGTTTTGTATGCTAACATTAAGTTAAACAGATTAAATTGATTAAACCATTGTCACCTAATTAGAATAGGTATGCTTTGAAATTGGAATTAAAAGTGCTAGGTAATAAGTAACATATGAAATGATAAAATTATTAACTTGCTTGACAATTAGAGATGTAGGGAAATTGTCGAAATAATTGTCATGTTTGATTAGATGATTGTATGCATGTGGATATATTAGTTATATAGGTGTGCATCATATATGTACGGGCGTTAGTAATTAGTTATGTTCATGTAGGTTCGTTGCAGGAGCTCGCCGTCTAGGCACGAGACTGCGCTTGGAGCTTCTGACAGGTCCGTTAGGACACGCTTCTCAGGTTTTATCGCTCCATTCTATCGGTGATTTGATTTATTGATCGTAGGACGTGTCAGGTGGATGATTTATTGGACCCCACCTAACACGGGTCACCTGGTCGATGTTTTTCGGAATTAATAACCCTCGAGGATGAGATCCCTCGAGTTTGTTTTCGAAAATAAGATCCACCTCAAGTTGCCTTCGGGCCTATTATAATAAATCCCGACCCAGCCCTATAAATAGTTTTATCGAGTTTTCAGTGAGACAAGAGAAGATGAGTCGACTGCACGTACCATGAGCGGATGCCGTGCCAGTCAAAGCGGGCTCTGGATTAGTGCCAGCGGACTGTTCCATTCCCGAGGGATCCTGACAACTCCGCGTTTGAGTTCCTCACACCCGGAGGACGTGGAGGTTTACGGGTACTGTTTAGTACAGCGCATGTCCGGACTTGTGGTTCAAAGGGTACTAAAGGCGACTGCCTGAGAGTGCTCGGTCTACGTGCTCAAGACCAGGAGTAATATGGAGGTTCGGAGAGGGCTTAGGATAAAAGTTTTACGTGAAGTACTGAAAAAGAAGTGTCGTGAGTGGCACAGTACCAGATAGATTGGGATGCTGTTGAGTCAGCTGCTCGACGGCTCCTTTATAGTTGCCCTTATGAGAGTTCTTGAGGAAGATATATATGATGGTTTGCTTTCCATGAGAGTTTGCTCTCATGTTCCAGTTTGATATTAGTTATTTCCGGACCAGTGACACCCGTTGCTGACGTTTTTCTACTATATGTAGGTGAGGATGAGGATTGGTGTATGCCGGCCTCGACGAAGGAGTAGCGCTTGCATTGCACACACATACCTGGTGCCGCGCCGACTTTTGCGTAAGATTCGATGTGGGTTGAATGATGCTTGTTATATGCATGTTGCGTGTATATGAATGAGCTATGATACTTGTAGATCTTGTTTAGAAATGTATGAATTTTCTTAGAAATGTTTTGGAAAAGTTCCAATGTCCAGGATGATCAGTTATGTGGAGTTGAAATGAACAAAAACACGATGAACATGAATCGCAGGTGGGCTAGATGCCAATTACGATATGTGTAGTTGATTTGAAGTCTAGTGTGATATGAATTGTTGTTTTATATATATACATATTGTGCCGTATTTTAACAGGTCATCCCCTTATTGCACTTTTAGGGGAGGCTCTGTCCGTTTTATTCTAGATTTTATGAATTTTATTGCTGTTTTAATTATTTTGGTGTGCGATGATTATCATGACATTCACGTAGTATCCTGTTAGGGTTTTGCATTTCATTCATATATTGTTTGCGCATTAGCGGCGTGCTCCATCTTGAGACGTCGAGAGGGTTATATCGTAGCCGTTTAGGTTTTGGGTCAGCCAACTTAATCGGTTTACGAGTAGTTCGATCCTTTGTAACAGTTCTGGTCCGGGTTGAGAGTAAACCGGATTGGGGTGTTACAGGGGGTGGGTTGGGGGGTTTATATATAATTGAGCTTGTTTCAAGCTCTCAAACGAACTGGTTTTAAGCTTGTTATAATTAAACAGTTTATATGTATTTGAGCTCATATAACATGAAAAATATTCTAGTCGATTTCAAGCATATATATTCAAAACTCGTTTAATCTCGAGTCGAGTTCGAACGGACTTCAAACTATTCGAGTCGAGTTCGAGCACAAGTTGAGTTCAATTCGCTCGCTCGTTTAGCAGCCCTAGTCATCTGATGGCCATAGACTCGGTTAAACTTTTCTCTATATGTTACTATTATATATTGCTAATAAGTATGAAATGTACCACACACACATCACTCGCGTTTTTGGCTAGTTCTACTTAAAGTAAGTCTCTTTATGTTACTAATCATGGTTACACTTAAAATATAAAATCCAAATTCTTTACACATAATCTTAATATTAATTAGAAGTAGACAAAATCGTAAATCAATTAGTGAAGGACGTGTAGCTAATTGCAATTAGTTGTTATTTGCTGATTCATATACTTTGGAAAAGAGAAAATTATATATCTATTATTATATATCAGGGATATTCAATTTTTAATTATCATTTGATTGTGCAGGCCGACCTCTTAAATAGCACTCAAAGTTTTTTTCTAAAATGAATACAAAGGACGTTTATTTTTTATACACAAAAGTGCTCATGTCGAATTGATCTTCCATGCAATATTTAAAAGAAAAAAATTTAGACGAGCCCCACCAAAATAATAATTTAGATAATATAGTGATTGAAGGTTAAATATGATTAATCACGTAAGCCCTTATGTGGAGATTGTAGGCTAGTTGCTATTCGTTTGGATGAAAATGTGATATGTGGATTTATGCTATAAGAAAACAGCTTCAAGGGTCGGCCATCATGCAAGAATACAAGTGTATATTCCTAATTCTATGTTCTTCCTTATCTAATTTGCTTTCTATGTATGAGGCTGGATAGCCAGCCCGAGGGAAAGGAAGAATTTCTTGCCCCCATATCAATTTGGGTCATCCAATTAAAAGAACAGTCTATATTAAATCACATTTAATTTTTTTAAAAAGAAAAAATCAATGGCCGCCGGCGATTGATCAGCAGCCGGCCAGTGACTAGTCCTGGTCGGACGGATGCGGCCACATCTAGCTATGTGACCAGGGCTGGTCGTGCTGCAAGTTGCGGGTTGACCATCGGCGGCCTTGGAGTGTGGGTAGTTTTTTAAAAAAGTTTTAATTTTTTAAAATGTAATTAAATCTAAACCATTTTTGTAATCAAACAACCCTAATTGATTGGAGGGCTAGGAAAATTCCTTGTGCCAGACTGAGGTAATCTTTCCTCTATATGTATATATAGATCTATACTCCATATATACTCGTATATCATATATTGCTTTGATCTTGATCCATCCCTTAATTTCTATTTGCTTCACGCTCGAGTATTCTCTAATTGGCATCCTAATCAAGGCCATCCAATTTATGCAGGGCAGCATAGAATGCCACCATCACCATCACCATTGGGAGAAGATGAGCCGTTGGTAGCGATCATAGTGGTAGAGGAAGATGAAGAGGAGATGAAGACAAGGGTGGAGGTGTGGTGGAGATGCCTGAGCTAAACCAAATTAATTTTAATTCTATACATGAACTCTATTAAATAATGAGATAAATTATAATAATTTAATATCTTATAAATAGACGGTGATTTATTTGTAAGATATATCTTATTTGAATGAAAAGATGAGTTATAATTGTTTAATTTTTTTATTATATATATTTAAAATAGTTAATAAACTCTTATTAATAAGAAATTAGAAGTTGATTTTAGCTGAGTTTGATCCTATGAATTTATACCATGAAAAATATTTTTATTTTTTTAAAAAAATTGAAGTGAATGATATTTAAACTTATGACCCTCTGCAGGAGGTTATTTTATTATATTTTTTAAATTTTTTAATATTTTGATTGATTAATTCTTTTACTTTTAATCTCAGATTAACATTAAATTCCTCTTATTAGTAAGATTATTATTATTATTATTATTATTATTTTATATATATATAATATATATATATATATATATATATATATATAATAGTAGATATTGCTTCTTATTTTCTTCCAACGGGAAAAAAAGAACAAAGTTTGTATAGCAGCGCTGGTTGTGACGTGACCATAACACGAAAACTGGTAGGGAATTGATATGTAACATATGTACTCGAGAAATAAACAAAGGCCATTATGTTATAGGCCCATCATAAAAATTAGCAAAGTCCATCGTAAGGAAGCTGTTCAAAGCCCACGAGCAACTGTACAAGTTGTAACTAAGAATAACAGTTATTTGCTTATTGAGGAAGATTAATTCGTAGTTTTTTTAATGTTTTTTCAAAGCAGATTAATTCGTAGTTAAACAAGTTCAACTACACCTTTTAGTCATATAATAAGAGCCCTCTATTTACCATGGAGATAATTAAAAATCAAGGAATAAAAAATGCATTGCCACCCATGCATGGAATATGTGCTCGTACGGCATATATTGTGGCCTAAATAAAGGAAAATATATATGTACCTTAAGGCACACATGTAAAAATTTTTCGCTAATGATATTTTTCAAGAATGTATTTTTACAAACTTGGAGGTTAGAGGTAATTGTTTGCATAAAAAATAATAAAAATAAAGATTGCTTCTATAATTATCTCTAAAACCTAAAAAATTATAAAAAAATTTCAAGAAAACATCACTGGTCAAAAGTTCTACCCCGCGCCAGAATTTACTTATTTTTTCTAATTTCAAAATTCTTAACCGGAGATTTGCAACCTATGGCGGTCACAAAATTCTTTTTTATGTTAGCGACCGGGAATTCTGACCTTAAATCCAGATTGCAATTTTATTTTCCAGTTCTTATTGTTACAACTGCGTTTGCAACTGGAAATATTGGTTGCATTTTTTTCTCCAATTTCTTAATTGCGAGTTCTGTTTGCAAAAATTTTTTCCCATGTACTTAATTTAATAACTGCGTTTGCAACCGGGAATTCCGGTCGCATTTTTTTCAATTTGTTAATTGTACAACCTTGTTTGCCACTGCAAGTTCCGGTTGCAGTTATTTTATTCCCATGTTCTTATTTTAACAATTACATTTGCAATCGCTTAATCCGGTCACAAAATCAGATGTAATACAATTGTCAATAATATGTGATTACAAATAAGTTGAAATGCGGTTGCAAATTTGCAACGGGAAAAGTGGTTGCACATTTGTAGTTCTAAATTTTTAACGGTTGCATACCCATTGCAATACTCGTAAATTTTCAGTCATAAAGGATAATTTTTCTACTTGTGTAAATGATGAAAAATGAAAACTATAAAACAACCATCATTAAACACTCGATTAGAGTTTGCCACCTAAGTCAAGTGTTTTCGTAATGATAGACCAACAAATCTCAACTATAGAAGACTCACCTCTTTGGGAGGGGGCTAAAAAATTTAAGAAAAAAATAGAAGTGAAACGAAGTCATAAGCACATAAATTTGGAGCTAGATCAAGCAAGTGATACAAAATCAATTAGATTTATTTTTCAATCTCAAATGAGAGTCATATTTGTGCGCCAGTGAGAACCCGTTCACTTGGCCTATCTCTAACTCCAAGTAATGGGACCACTAGCTAGATGTGTAGCCAATTGAGATGTCAAAGGCCACATTGAGTATTCGGTTAATCTAATAAGTAATGATTTATTGTCATCTTAATTCCAAGGTTTGAGTTTTAAAGAGTATCCAACTTTGCCTTGGTTAAATAAAAATGCTAATTTTTTTGAAGTAATTTGTTAATTAGTGATTGGGAGAATAGTCAGTGAGTCGAGTCTCTAGTCCACTGGACGCATTTAACATCTGCTTTCGTCAAGGAACGCTTCAAGCCTATGGGTATTATTAGCTTAACCACTAATATTCGAGTCCCACTTAAGCACGCCACTAAAATGCGCATATTTAAATTGTTCGTGTGGATAGTTTAAAAGTGACAGGTATTGAAAATCGTTATACATGTACATATATCATATTAATCACGCTTGTTCCACAATATTTAGACTGATTAGATTACATTATCATTTTTCAAAGGATTGAAAATCGTAATACATGTACATATCATATTAATCACGCTTGTTCCACAATATCTACACTGAATAGATTTTACATTATCATTTTTCAAAGAAAGTGCTCTCATATATTTTTGGCAGTGTATTGCGTCCAACAGTGCACATTTTCCCTGATGGTTGGTTATCAAGAAAATTTACGTTGATTAATAATAATGACCGAGATGCAAAATGTAACTTGAGATGGATGGACATAAAACTATAGAAAGATAATCCACACTAAATAGAAAAAGACTTTCAACATCCATTCTGAGAGATGGGTGTTAAAAATATCTATTTCGTTTTTGCCCCGACCATAGCCCCATGTGGTCACCCATTGACGGCAGCGTGATTTGGCTTGTTATCGCGCGCCGAGCCAGTAGTAGCAGCAATTATTTTACAAATAATAGATATGATTGAATTTTTTTTTAAAAAAGAAGAATTCGGAACTGTACATTTTGTAAAAGAATTTTCTATATAAATTTAAAAATAGATAAATTATTATGAAAATAAATATCAAATTGTGAATTTATTTTATTATTGAAAATAAATAATAGTAGCAGCGTGATTTGGCTTCTTATCGCGCGCCGAGCAAGTAGTAGCAGCAATTATTTTACAAATAATAGATATGATTGAATTTTTTTTAAAAAAAAGAAGAATTCGGAACTGTACATTTTGTAAAAGAATTTTCTATATAAATTTAAAAATAGATAAATTATTATGAAAATAAATATCAAATTGTGAATATCATATAAGTCTTTTTTCGATGGTGAATAGTGCATAAAATTACCCTTTAATCATAATTTTTTGTAACATCTAAACAAAATAAATGCTAAAGGTAATTGTTCCGGAACGAAGAAAATGGGACAGATGATAAAATAAGGTGAGAAGAGAAAAGGCCTAAGAGATTTTTGTTTAATTGTTCTTAAAAGAGGCCCAAGTACAACCCTACAAATAGGGCATTGACAAATGTCACAAACAGTTTTAATTGACAGTTATTTCTCAACCAATTGATAATTAGGCAATAATTAAGATTTTTTTCAAGTTCAACAATTAAGACAGCATTCATCTCTTCAATGGATATCCAATAGCCAGAGCAATTCTCTTTCATTTCCGTTTGGGTATTTGCTGTCTTTGATTCCAATGGCTATTTTACCTGTGCTAATTTTGATTCCATCACATATTGTGTAGACACAGAAGAAGCCGAATTAACAAGATTGCACCAAACTCTTATCTATGCTAAAGCTAATAATTTATCTAATGTGACTTTTGTGACTGAATGTTTAAATGTTGTTAACTGTATTATGGGTATGGATGACATGACTGTATTATGTGGACAAATATGCAACTTCTTTATATATGTCGTAGGTTATTTTGTGAACTGCAGAAATGTTCTGCCAATATAATCTGGATTCCCATATATCTTAACACGAGTGTCCATATTTTGGCTTCTAAAGGGCAGTCTTCTTGTAATTGTACTTGTTGTGATACTTAATGGAAGATCTTTTGTTAAAAAATAAAAAGATTTGTGGATAGGATAGACTTATGCGCGAAACCAACACATCCGCTTTGCGTACAATAAAGGAACCTAGTTGAGTTTTTTTCCCCAAAAAATTCTCAACTGATGCGTGGAATGATGTGCCCAAGAAGGCATATTTATGCACCTATTTGTCCCGGAAAACTACCGTTGAGTGCTACAATATACCTAAAAAATCAAAATTATAACAACTGACAGACCATATTAAAATTTGGGGCAAGGGCGAAAAAAAATTCGTACCCCAAAGATTGATCTAGGCTGTGAGATTATGAAGATGATGCGAAAGAACCCTAACTCCCTACCTCGGCAGCGCCATCGGCTTGCGTGCAGCCTCACCCCCAAATCTTATTGCGAGCGGCCGGACCTTAACTTGAATTAATGGCTAGCAACGAGAAGGGGGTTAACGGATTTTTTTTGACCCGGATCAAAAAAATAAAAAAACCCTAACTCCCTACCTCGGCGGCGCCATCAGCTTGCCGTGTAGCCTCACCCTCAGATCTGATTGCGAGCGCCAGACCTTAACTTGAATTAATGGCTAGCGATGAGAAAGGTGTTAACAGTTTTTTTGTTACTTGAACTAGCTACATAGACAGATCTGGTCAAGGCCAGGCAAATCTGACCACCGCCAATCAGATTTGGCCAGCTAACCAAATCTAGTCGATGGTGGCCAGGTCTAGTTAGCCTTGGCCATAATAAGCTGTCGACAATGGAGAAACATAGTGTTTTTTTAAATTTTTATTAAATTTGTACCTCCCTTGTAATGTAACAAGCTAGATTAGACTTTGGGCTAGAAAGTTCTCAACTAGTTGAGAGAAACTTTTCTCATATATATATATATATATATATATATATATATATATATATGATAAAAGTATCCTGTACTGCAACACAACACGACCATCTTGGCTGTGTTGCAGTACAATCTTGGCCGTTGGATTAGCATCCAACGGCCAAGATCTAAAAAAGGGGGGGGGGGGGGGCGGCGCCGCAGCAGCGACGGCGGAGGGGCGGGAAGTCTGCCCGGCCACGGCGACGGCCGGGGGGGCGCCGGCGACAGGGGACGGGGGCGCGGCGCGGCGGGGTGGCGGGCGGAGGCCGAGGGGGTGCGGCGGGGTGGCGGGCGGGGGCCGAGGGGGCGCGGCGGGGTGGCGGGCGGGGACCGAGGGGCGCGGCGGGGTGGCGGGCGGGGGCCGAGGGGGCGCGACGGGGTGCCGGGCGGGGGCCGAGGGGGGCGGGGCAGGGTGGCGGCGAGTGGCGCGGCGGGGAGGCAGCGGGGGGACGGGGTGGCGGGCGGGGCGCGGCGGGGTGCCGGGCGGGGGCCGAGGGGGGCGGGGCAGGGTGGCGGCGAGTGGCGCGGCGGGGTGGCGGGCGGGGGACGGGGGACGAGGGTCGGGGGGCGTCGCGCGGCGGGGAGGCGGGGGAACCGGGTGGCGGGCGGGGGCGTCGCGCGGCGGTGGTGTCGCCGGGCGGCGGGCCGGCAGGGGAAGAAGCGGGGCGGCTAGATCCGCCGCCCCGTCGCCCGGCGGTCACGTTGCCGCCCCCGGCGGGCCGGCGACGGGCGGGGCAGGGGGTGGCGTCGCGTCGGCCGGCGGCGGCGGCGCCGCCCCAAATTATTTTTATTATTTTTTTATGAGGGCATGTTTCAGCCGTTGGATTTGATCCAACGGCTGAAACAACGGTACAGCAAATACCTCCTCATATATATATATATATCTGCAAATCAAATACATAACATATTATCCGTTTCTACAGTTTACCATGTGTTAGGGAAGAAGAATTAAGCATAGCTTATAGCTAGCCCCCGCCCCATTCATTAGATCGAACTGTTATTATCATAATTGGTTGGGTTAAAAAATGGATGGATGACAGCGGCCCATTCATTAGATCGAACTGTTATTATCATAATTAGTTGGGCTAAAAAATGGATGGATGAGATATTTTTATAAAGGTCAAATTCTCTGGGAATGGTTGTCTAAAACGTACGCCACTTATTGAATGTAATGAACTTGTTTCAACGATGAGATATTCTTTTATCACTGATGATCTCCCCAGGCATAGTGGTGATGTGAAACATGACTGGCCAGTAGCCACCTCGAAGTCAAGCGGAGGTTCTACATCAGTGGAGATCAGAGTTGCGAAGATAAAAAATAAGACATGTATATATATATCTCAAACAACAAAAGCAGACTTAAAGCCAGTCTTGGACTTGATGAACATTAAATTAATCAATGATGCGGCAATTTGGTCTCATCTACTAAGTTAGGGTCCATTTCCATGATACCATTACCATACGCCGGATCCGCAACATGAGATCTAGCTGCCATGAGTTACCATCCGAGCCCAAGCATGGGTTACTTGCAAAATCAAGCACAATCATATGCCCTAAACGGTGCTCACTTCACCTACAAAAGCTAACAAACAACATTTGGACCTGTAGAATACAACATGCCACCGGCCACCGCATAACCAAATACCAAAGACAGAAACAGCACCCGACAGCTGACTTCGTAGCGACGGTTCCCATTTGCTCTTGGCTATGGAAAAAAGAAAACTGTTTGACATTCCCTCCCATACTCGCCGGCCATTGTTGCTATGCCTTGTTTAGACATGTTAACAGTTCAGGTTCCAGCTTCCACAATCACTAATTTTTTAGCACCCAAAACAGTGGTAGACATTGCATGTTCGTAGTGATTGTTTCCTTGCAATCACGTTGAAATTGTCCCCCCATAAGGACATACGCCAAATTACAACTGCTTGTGCTACCCTGTAAGCTTATACCCACTTATCAGTTTAAAGTGATGAAATTAAGAGTAAATGTTGTAATCTTTTCTAGTGCCGGGTTCGGTGGCAGTTGTCCAATTATATACAGATTATAAACGATTGTTTTTTCCCGCAAAGAGGGGCGTTGGTTCACGGGGCTAGTGTGAGACAATGTGCAAGGGTAGTCACTGGCGAGTGAGTGTTTAAGGCCATGGAAGAGGGCGAACCAAAAGCTGCGTAAGGTCTTAAAATCGGACGTAGTTTGGCGTGGGGTCGTTGTCTTGAAACGCCATACTCCCTTTTGCACGCTTACTTTCACAACCCCAATCCTAAAGTAACAACCGTCGCTTGCTATGCCAACTTATAACACATTTGTAGTGCAGGGACTGCGACATAACCAAATCTGAGTCGAAAAAACTAACATGAAATGGTGTATGCTATACCTTTTCAGCCTAATTATTTCATCCATGACGACTTGGAGCAAGTTGGCTCTTCTGGGCACATACCCAAAGTAATTCTCCTTCCATCTCTTGTAATTAACAGGCATTTGGCGATATCTATCGTATAGTTCTTATCAATGATTGAAGCAAATGGGGCATTGGGTTATTGGATTTTGTTGATAGATAAACAATGCAATTAGAGCTAGCCTATCAAACAATGTTAGAATACTCAGACTTAGGGAGGTGCTTAGCCAGTAGCGGACATGCTGGCATGAGTGGCTCCAAAGCTACTCGTGGGCGACGTGTGGAGTAGTGCGCGCTTTATTCTCTATATTTTAAGCTAGATCAGCCGTTTTCTCCGGCACTATTACTTGCCCCTTAAATAACACATATGTGCATATCTTGCTCACCACAAAAACAAATTCCAAACATCATAAAACTTATCGGTACTAATTAATATTATTACATGTCGATGATCGGCGGGTAGTGAAATAAAACAAATAAAAGGATACTAGCTAGAGTGGCGAGCGATTGGAAGTTATGAACTTGGAAGGAGAAAATGTGCCACACCTAACCGATGCCTTGCTTCCACTACCTACTTTTCGCTAACGCTGGCGTCGTATTACGTGCTTCACACAACCAACAAAACAATTCGTTACGCCAAGAATCTCCCCTCCGCTCATTGACTTGCTCACTATAATTCATTCATCCAAAATCTCGAGGTTTTTGGTTTTCTTGCAAGCTCACAAGTCATCCTGGCCCCTCCAACCTTCCAAGAAGTCGACGAGTACTATGTACCCCAACTCGACCCATACTTAATTGCTGCCAGCATAAGAGGGCTTACTACTGTCAAATGCCAGAAAACTACACATCTATCGCTAATTAATTGGCAAGTGAGTAGTAGCAGTAGTGACTAGTACCAATGCCATGAAACGCACACATACATCTCACCGAACCACATGATGCTCCATTTTACTGGCCGGTTATCTTTTTTAATATGTTGGTTAATCCGCTACCCTAGCTCTTTTTGGGTGGACCCAAAACGTGACCTCAAGGGAGGATAAATATATGGCGAATGAAGGAGTACGAACGTTAAAAAAATAGGCCAGTGGAGCTGGCGACTTGGTCCGTAATGCATTTGCACGCTGTTTGGATCATGTAGTCCCTATATACCCATTCCACTACACCGCTTTAGTTAGTAACAAGCAACAAATTGTGCTGTGTCAATAAACAAATAGGTAATAGATAGATGAAGAAGCGTAAGTTCCGTGGTTCCAGACTTGCAGTCCACTCCCTCCGAAGAGAATCGTTAGAGGAAAGTAATGGGGAATGCTTGAAAGCCACCCGAATCTATATCCTTCCCCCGCCCCTCACTTACTCCCCTCCACTTTTTTGTTGCAGGTGTTAATTTCAACGATCTTATTAATTTGATTAGTCAGTTTTCTCTTGCGAAATCAATTCACATTCAATCCAGAAAGAGCATGTGCAGTGTATATGTACTCGCACTCGATCAAGATCGGGTGATCGGTTAAAGCTATAATTAAGCGTAGAGAAGGTCTTTGAGGGGCAAATTAAAGTAAGCTGATTATTATTGCCATTGTTAATGAACTTAATTACCCTTTCTATTCCTAACTCTCAAGTTGTGTCATTGTCTTGGTGTACTTAATGGAAAAGTGATAAAAAATAAAAACAATTTATAAACTATATGGATGAACAGCAACAACTTGTGGTTGGCTAACCTCGGCCACCGCTCACCAATGTTACCTGTACCCAACTCAAATATGGTTAACATTGGGTTGTGCAGTTCGAGCGTGTCCTCTCCTTCCTCGCTTTTATCTCCACATTTTTCTATCAATTAAATTTCTAGGATCTCAACTTAGTGCCCCTTTTTAATTTATTTCTTGATTTATGTTTTCATAACCTTCCAAGGATGTAAACGCGAAAATGGCTTGGCGGACCGATTCTCGGTTACCACTTCTCCACTCCCTAACTTCGCTTCCTATATAACAATTGCAACTCTCAAGTGTCCCACCTCGCTCCCACCACAACCACTGCCCCCCTCCACTCTCCACCTCTACCCTCTCCCAATTGATCCCATCTCTATAGCTCATGAGTTGAGATCGATCACATTCCATGAACGTCTGATCGATCACTCTGAGATTGCTTATTGCCAATATACTTTTGTCTGGGAGCTGTGTTTAATTTTATCTGATCTGTTGTGTTGGGTCAACCATCAACCATGGATGCTGCTGTTATGAAAGAGGAGGCAACACACGTTGTGAAGGGTAGGAGGACTAAGAGGCATCGTCTACAGCAGCCGGTGGTGTATGGCTCAACCATGGCCGGTGCAGACGAGCACATGAACAACACGAGCAACGCCCCTTCCCCAGCGACGTCAACCGGGAGCACCACCGAGGAGGAGGAAGACATGGCTAACTGTCTAATCCTCTTAGCTCAAGGAGGAAGCTGGGACTGCCCGAGAGGGGATGATGGCAGCGGTCGCAGGCTTGCCGAAGGCAAGGCGGGCGTCTATGTCTACGAGTGCAAGACCTGTAACCGATGCTTCCCTTCGTTCCAAGCGCTGGGCGGTCACCGCGCCAGCCACAAGAAGCCCAAGGTGACGGCGACGAGAGGTGTGGAGGACGAGAACGAGAGCAACTGCTTGTCGCTTCAACTGGGCAAGCCGGTTGTTGCTGTTGAAAGCGGGAACAAGGCGAAGGTCCACGAGTGCTCGATTTGTGGGTCGGAGTTCTCGTCTGGGCAAGCTCTTGGTGGTCATATGAGGAGGCACAGGCCGGCTATGGCCATGGAGTCGAGCTGCCAGGATAGTAAGAAGCAGAAGAGCATCCTCTCCTTGGATCTCAACCTGCCCCCGGCGGACGACGACCGGGATTACCAGAAACCACCGCAAACTGGGTTCGATTTCGCCGGAAAACAGCCGATGGTATTGACGGCCACCCCACTTGTGGACTGCCATTACTGATCACGTTGCCATCGTTTGGCAAGAAGCTCAAGCACGTCGATCTCATCTCAACCCGACCCAATTGTTAATTAGTACTTTGATATTATTATAGTAATGGATTTACATTGGCTAAGCACTGTCTCATTTGTTGATATCTCAGATCACTATTGATTCTTGACCATTCTTTCCTTTGATTATTTTTGTTGTGGTCGATAAGATTGTGTGGTTTTCTTGTGTGTCATGAAGGCAAAGTAGGAGATGGCCTTGCGTTCACGAAGAGTGTGTGAGTGGGGAGGCATCTTTTTTTTTTTCTTTTTTCCCCTTTCCTTTCCTTTGCTTGTATGTTATCGTAGGAATTCCCAATTTTGTTTTGCTCTTTACTTCTTCCCCTTGTCTTTTCCAATTGAGTCGTATCTGTTCATATGATGATGAAGTGGGGGTGGCGATGTGTAGCACTCAATGGAGAGGATTCCGATGGGAAGGGCCTATTTCTTTCCACCACCGAAAGTCGTGGATCAGGTTCGACGTTTTCTCTTCTCCTCCCGCCTCCTTAACATTAAATGCCAAAAATAAACGGACAGGAAGGATGCATTCAAAGTAGTAACGGCCGGTCTCCTTCAATTTTATGTTTGTGATGAAAATACATAAATGAAATTGAACACACTAGAGAATTAACAAGTGCACCCTTGCTGTGACAGGTTTGCCAAAAGAAAAGAAAAAAAGGCGCTTCACTGGCAGTGTGAGTCACTCCACTGATCAGTGAGATCCCTCGCTTGAGACGAGACTCATTGGCTTTTGACCCGGTCACATGTCGCCTCCAACTTCATGTACCGTGTAGCCCACAACATTCATGCTTTACTAGTCAGACCAGATAAACTGGTGTCACTACCTGGGGGCGGAAACTAGCTGAGTGACAAGTTGGTGATCCTCATTTTTTTCGTTTCTTTTTACAATCTTTATTCAAGGATAAAGAGCGAAACTTCCACGGCAGGACTTCGGAAAAGGGGTGGATGACACAATACAAGGAACGTGAGGAGTGACCTGAGCCACTCGAAAAGCCAATTCTAGCCTGAGTGGGCAAAGTTGCAGTACTAAATAGTAAGTAGTCAGTTTTTGCTAGAAAGGTATACGGAGGTGGGGGACCCGGCTTCTACGTCCCAACCAGCTCTTCGCAGCTATGCTACACATCGATCGGTAATACTCAACGTTTCACAACTATACCTTGAAAAAAAACGTTTTACAACCATGGAGTTAGGTTGCATGAGAATCGTGGATTTGGGAACGGTAGTTAAACGCTTGAGGTGCAAGTCACTTGTCGCTTTATGACAAACAAACAAGCAAACAAATAAAAACAATGATAATCATCTGATCAAAGAATGATATAACTTTTACTGCCCAAACTCTTTTTAGTATTAAAGAGTTGTTTGCACGTTTCATGAGCTTTGCCGGTGGGCTGGTGGAGCGGTACTGTAAGATAGAGGGTTTAAGTTCAACTACAGATGGGGCAGTTGACATCGTCGTGCCCCATGAGGAGCGGTTGCCGTGTCGGTATAAAACTGGCCTGGCTTCAATAATCAACGTCATGACAGATGCTCTAGCCAGGACAGTTGGGGTTGAGTGGCGCAAGTAAAGATATCCCTTTCCCAACCTCTCTCGGGATCATTACTCTAAGTACTCGGAACAAACTCGGGTAGTAACGTTGACGAAAGAATGCTTTAAGTTAGGATAAGGCTTTCTTCCGGATTTTAAAATGGTGAGAGAAGCGTGCCCTATATATTTGTAGTTGATAGGAACTCAATTGGACAGCGAAGGTAAGTGAAATGAAAGAAATTTTTGGGTTACAATTTGAACGGCTGAATCTGTTTAGCCTGAACCTAGAACTACCCTGACACCGGAGATATTGACTGCCATGCAAGCATGACCATTGGCGCTTTTCCCTCAAAAAACAATGGCGTTTAATTAAATAGAAACGGGCTCTATCGGCAATTGTGAGGGATTATTTTGAAATTGCCATCGGTTCCTTTAAAAAATGTTTCGCTTGGCACGAGAATTAAGGCTAACTAGCCCACTCCTACCAGAACATGCGTCGAACTGCCAAACTAACTAGGTCAAGAGCGAGTCGAGTTATGAATGTCTAAGCTATCGATGTTAGAACACATGTCTAACCCTATTTCCTACCAACCCGATTGAACAGGCAGGAATTAAACTTACATCAGTTTAAATACCGATGAATAGAATTTCTGAAGTTTCTTACCCCTTAACTTAGCCTTTCAGCCTAGTTTTCCAAATAATCTTTAATCTGTAAAGAAAAATTGAGAATGAATGACCCTATTTATAAAAATATGGGGTGTACTAGAGCGAGCCGAGTTAACTTGCAAGTTTTGTTAACTCGAGTTGTTGCAAGTTACCTCGGTTCGGCTAGGCTCAACTCGAACTCGATATTTTGACGACCTAGTAACTTGAAATTGGCTAATTGACTTGACTCATTTCTTTATGAGCCAATCTTGAGTTTATTAAAACTTGAATTGAATCGACACAAGTAAAGTGTGACTCATGAATTGAATCGACTCGTAACTCGAATCGGCTAGACTTAAGTGTATATTTAGCATTAGTGATGATTCCCGTTCCTATACTTTGAATTCATGACCTCAATTTCACACGCAAAAAATCTCTACTTTCCTTTTCAATAACTCAACTGGTGATGTCCTGAAAGTAATCTCTTGTCATTCCTTAATTCTTTCTCTTTCAGTGTACTGCCTCCATTTTTCTGCTTATAATCTGTAGCCTGAAGGTGAAGCTCATATAGATAAATTTATCTATATGAGCTTTCATAAACATAAGCATACCATAAATTAATTTATGGCATATTCACAACTTAAAACAAGAATACAAGGCCTCAAATGATATTAACTTATAAATCAATTTATTCATCTCAAAGAAATACATGATAAGTGATTACAATTTACTACATAAGATTGCAGTCCACACATATAAGCACAAATCAGTTGGGCCTTCAATTTTACTGCTACTATGTCATAGATATCAACGTAATTCCGTTCTTTTATAACAACATATTGACCAACTCCCTACTAGTTCCACCCTCCCCCACCCCATCTTACGGTTTATTCTCCTGCATATTTGCAATTTAGCTTGCACTTTTGTCTCTTGTTCTAGCTTTATTTCTAACAATTTTGCTTGTGCGCATAATTTGTTTGGGTTGCAAGGGCTAGCTGTTAGATCTAGCTAATCATTGGAATCTATAAAGATAAGAGCATAACATGAAGCACTAATACGCTAGTGTTTGATGCTTGACAGTATGCAACTTGCTATAAAAACAGAAAACAATGGTAACCACAACACTGAAATTTCAAACAGAAAACAGTACCCACAACGCTGACATGGTAACTATTTTAGTTTTGATATATGTAAAATGTCTTTGACAAGACAATGTGCTAGGAAGTGAAGATAACACTTACACTTCAATTTTAGGATTGTACAAATCTCCAATTAAAAAGTTCACTAACTTGCTATAAAAGCTCGATTCGAATAGAATCTAGCCCGAATTCAAAATATGACTAAGCCGGCCAGACACAAGTTTCTAGAAACTGACTTGGACCGGCTCATCAGCAACCCTAGGGTAATTTAAAATATTTATCCTTGGCCCTTAACTATGACTTGCCTTGGGGATTAAATAATAAAAAGAGTTTTATGACATTACCACAGAAGGAAGAATTGCACCACGTCTAGATTATGCCAAACAAAAGTCCTGCACATTGCTTACTTCTCTTATTCTCCTGCTCTTCACGTCTTCTTGAAAAAGATGACATCATATGGTGGCTCCCACATACCATTCTCTCTGTTTATGTTATACTTAGTAACAAGAGAGCCTATGGTACGTGGTTCTTCTTGTTCAAGTCCTTCCATTAGATATTTCACCATAGGAAAAGAACAGATTTCTACTTGATGTCAATCGTTATTATTCGGATGATCATTTCTGTTTAGAAAGTGCAGTAACCTAATTATTAAAAGATGTATTCTAGAGGAACAGATGCAAGATGTCTACTATCATTGTCATTCATCCGAATACGGTGGACATTTTGGAGGACAAAGGACTGCAATGATACTCATCACTATTGGCAAACACTATTCAATGATGTTCATACATTTCTTATGCATTGTGCTAGATGTCAGAGAAGTAGTAATCCTTTCAAATTGCTGGTGATGCCTCGGCATGAAATTTCAAAGTTGAGCTCTTTGATGTATGAGGTATAGATTTAATAAAACCATTTATGTAAAAATCGGGGCATTGGCCTAATGGCTTTTGTCACTCACTTATGAACTGAGATGAGTGCTTTATGTTTGGTTGTAAAGACAATATGTGTGGTATGTATGCATGGTATCTGGTATGTGTGTCAAAGCATGTGTCACCACGATGCTAGTTATGTTCGGTCGAGCAAATGGATGTCTTGATTTTTTCTTTCTTTTATGTGATTTTGTATTGGTAGATAGACTTTTGGAATGCATCCTAGCGAATCTAGAATCATTTCATGAGCTTGATTTGTGTGTGTGGTGTATTCATGTTGAGTTTTAGTGGAAAACCACTAAAAACAACAAAAAAAGTTTCGCACAGGGAGCTAGACTAGCGATGTTCCCAACTAAAATTTGATTTTCGTAGTTTAAATGCGGACACATATGTGCCGGACCAACATGCTTGCATACGTTAATGCTAAATTAGGGTTTCGAGATCGGGCACTAGCACCCTTGCACCGTAGGGCAGCCTTTGGCCCAAAGCTGCTAGCACCCTTGCATTAGGAGAGCACTTTTGCGCTGGGAGAGTGCCCTTGGTTTTGAGCTTCAAAGTTTATTCTAAGAAAATATGCAAATATTAGTAAAATTCTCCAAAATTTTATGAAGAACTTGGTATGTCAATCAGCGATGTCCCTGTGAAATTTCATGGGCTTTGGATAAGAGTAAGGCTATCAAGTAATTTTCCGACCAAGCTTAGTAGTGAACTGTCGAGAAACTCTAGTGTCATACGCCCTTGTTCTTGAAATTCTCTAGCTGCCTCTAGAATGGATTTGAGTCTAATCTTTTACAGGAACTTTACTCGTGGTGTTAGAAATCTAGGGTAATTTGACTTCGAATTTTAGCCTATACGAAGTCCATGAACCAATCTCATGAAATCAAGTGTGTTGTCTAGACCGAACCCAAAAACAACCCACTAGGTTAATGGGCCTAGACCTATTATAAAATTTAGGGTGATACCCTAACCCATTTGGAATAAGCCCACCAACTTATAGGAAATTCAAAGCTCATTTGATACTAAGAAAATTCGGGTATATAAGGTTGTCCAGCTTAATCCAGATTAATGTGTAATTAGGGTTGAACTTACTAAACCTGTAATTACTTCTCAAAGTCCCCTTATTGTGATAAAAAAACATTGATGGAAATTATAAAGTAATAGATTAGTATAAGTAAGATGTTTAATATTTAGTTATGTCTTCATCCATGAGGAAAGGCTTTGCCTTGATTTACATGTATGATTAGGGTAAGTCCTAAAAGGCTTAGTTACTAACCGTATGTGAAACCTTCTAATCTCTAATTAAATTGCTATAAGTACTTAAGTAATTTAATAGTGTGAATTGAGTTTAAGTATTTAAGTGCATATGTAGAAGTCTTGCTCCTGTTTTACGTGTCAGCTACTTAGTAAGAGATTAGGATTCATTTTATTTTTAGGATGTGCGTGTAATTCCCTGATTCGGCCCACTTGCGAACTGTATCGAAATGATAACCTCTGGGATGCTAATTTACCATCCATTAAAATATAAAACAGACCCATAGGGACCTAGACCACTTAAGGTGTTAGAAGACAAAAATGAGAAGAAATCTAACGTGTAGACAAATTATGAAATGTATGCAAAGACACATGGCTGGGCTCATGCAATTAGAAAATCCAAAATGTGCTTCAATTAAAAAGGTGACTAAGATTTTGGGAACTCAATTCACAAAAATATATTTTATGATCTAAACAGAAACATAGATGTGTGGAAGTCTTGCCTTGTATAAATCTTCCTTATAACTAGGACTTTGGAAAAATTTTAATAACATATTTAAATTCACAATTTAATAAAACCACACGAAGAACATACCAAAAATTTGATTTCCACATGTAGAAACATTCAGGAGGTATTCTACCTCATTCACATCACAACACATAGTATTTATAACCAAATTTTACATTCTTTAGAGTATTAGTTTGCGTGGACTTCATATGGGCCCTTTAACCTGCAAATCAAAGCTCATAAGCTCTTCAAAAACACGTTTCTTCTTTATTTTGTGTACCTGCATAAATAACGTGGTTTAGCATATCAGGAATTTGTTTAACCTTCAAATCCTAGACTCATGGGCTTGGAGAATTCCTCCACCAAATAAGTTAGACTTGTGTGTCTTAAAATATTTCATCTACAAAATAGAAACATATAGTTAATAATAAAGAACACAAATATGAGAATTAGCTTGAGTTTCTAAAAATGTCCCAAGGTCCCACAATTCATTTTATTCTGCAACCAATAACACCTCCACAAAATAACGAGGGAGATAGATGCAAAATAAATAAAAAAACCCAGCGGACACAAAACAACATAGCCCAACATCCTTCATACTCCTTTTGATTCGAGCACCTAAGCCAACCAACGTCATGAGAAGTACCTACATAAATATAAGAAACATGATAGCGAGTGTCACTAAGTCCAAAATAACTAATATGAAAAACATCAAAAGTGACAAATGAACAACTTATTATCCATGACAAAAACTGAAAAGAAATAGAAACTTCTCCTCATACACACACCATCATTATTACAATATGGCTGATAGAACCTAATCACAATCACTGAGATATCCATGCCGCGAACCAGAATAACCAACGGTAATGTGTTGATAGTATACATGAGCTGAAATCTAGTTGACGACAACATATCTTTGGTAAATAAGGGCCTGCGGTAAATAGAACCTAACTTATCAAAATTAAAACATGACATAATTCAGATATAGTTAACAAAATGCATGCACATGCTGAGATAAAGTTGCTAGTGGGCACTATATTGATAATCATAATCACACAATTAACTAATAATTGAGCACCACAGGTGGATATCAACCGGACTCCTCGGTTAGCATCACGCTCCCATCTACCATGTGTGTACCAAAAATCCGAAAACATATATTAAGTATTAGGCCTAGGTAGATTTAATTCAAATAGCACTAAAGTGTTACTTACGAACTAGATCTTGTACTTTCGAAAACTCATCAAGGGATCTCATCTTTGAAATTTTATTAATATGGAATCGATAAGATTACCCGTCGGTAGTATGATACAATAAAATATCACTAGTTATGTCATACGGTGTAAAAACAAAACACGTGAGCCAAATAATAGATCAGGTAGAGAGAAAGTCTTTGTGAACTTGAAAAGAGCTCACTGTCCTACCATGACAAGCTCGACTCTGCACGGCCTAGCAATGTAGACCACTATTCAAACCCTATATGATGTGATGCGTGTAATAAAATACAATTACTCCTAGATGCAGCAAATGACATGGCATGCATGACAAAAAAATTAAATACACCACATCACATCAAACACATTCATATACTGAGTGTGCCGATAATTATACGAGATTCTAATAAAATAGATAAGGATGTCAAAACGAAAATCTCAGTATTTTATGAAATGCATTTCAGGATTTAACCAGCATACTTGAACTCTAACTATATTTGCAATAGGTGCTTAGTAAGACCTATTATTGGTAAGATAACTTATGAGATTTATTATGATATGACTCTTAATATCTTACACCTAAAGGTTTTCAGTTCAAGATGTTATATCTTCAATACCAAGGATCAATTGCATAAATTTAATGCTAAGTCTCAAAATGATTTATTCATTAGATATTCTTTATATGGTTCTAATTATAAAATATATAATATTGAGACCAATGTTGTTGAGGAATCTACTAATGTTGTTTTTTCTTAAGTTAAGCCAAACAAGGAGATGGTCATAGCCTATGATGAAAAGGATGATATTATGAGCATAAAGTTTGTAACACCCCATTTCGGCTCACCCGTGAACCGACCCGGAAATGTCACCGGCGACCGAACCGTTCGCTAATCTACTGGGTTCGGTTAAGCCGTCCAGGATCTGCTCTCGGCGTTTTAAGATGGAGATGCAAATATTAAATGCATGAATGAGAACGATTGGGTTCTAACGCGGTCCTACATGCATACTAAGATGTACAAGCAAAAACAAGACAAAATAATAAATGAGAAACCAAAAGAAAATATATAATATTTTATGAAAATACGATAACGCATAATAATCTACCATGACATTAAATCATTATCTCATTCGTTTTTACCCGAGCCGAGTCTGAACTCCAAGGCTCCCTACTCATTCATATTTATCAGTTCGTTTCATAACAAGCAATACATTCACGCGAACACATCAAAATTATCATTTACATAACAATAACACACCATCATTATACATACGTTACACGCGGCAGGTACATGTGTGCGCGGTTCCGTGCTGCTCCTCCGCAGTCCCGACAGCTTTCATCGCTCGCATTTCTCACCTACATATATATAGAAAAACCGTCAGTAACGAGTGTTACCGGCCCGGAAAATAACTAATATCAATCTGGCACAGGAGAGCAAACTCTCCTGTTGAATGAAAACCATATACTTCCTCAAGAACTCTCATCAGGGCACATACGGGAGCCGTCGCCCTCGGGTCGACAGCGTCCCCCTATCTTTCACATTCTCATGCCTCGGCCATTTCTCTATTGCTTCTCGCATCAAATCTCATTCCTTTCCGCCCTCTGCACCTTCCATATTACTCCTGGCCTTGAGCACGAAGGCCGAGCACTCTTAGGCAGTCGCCTTCAGTACCCTTTGAAACCACAAGTCTAGACATGCGCTGCAATGCAGTACCCGTGAACCTCCACACTTCTCCGGGTTTGAGGAACTCAAAGGTGGAGTTGTCAGGATCCCTCGGGAATGAAATGGCCCGCACACCATTCCAGAGCCCACTGTCGACACACACGTACCCGCTCGCGTAGCACGGTAGTCGGATTTCCCTCATTCAGTCTCTCACAAAAACACGAAAACTATACATATATATAGGTCTGGGTTGGGATTTATACAATAGGCCCGAAGGCAACGTGAGCTGGATCTGAAGTTCGAAAACAAACTCGAGGGATCTCATCCTCGAGGGTTATTAATCCGAGAAAATCGTTGGCTAAATGGCCCGAGTTAAGTGGGATTCGATAAAACGCCACTTAACTCGTCCTGCACATAATAAATCAAATACACAAGAGAGTAGCGTAAATCAGAGAACGAGTCCTAAACGGACCTGGTAGAAGCTCCAAACGGGTCCACGCGCCTAGGCGGCGAGCTCCTACACCGTACCTACACAATCAAGCTAAAAACTAACGCCCGCATGATGAATCACACATCCTATAGCATGCACACACAATCAACACAATCACGCGTCAATCAACACACATCAACCTATGTCAATTCTAGCAAGTCTACTTAAGCTAGTTTGCATTAGATCATGATCATTACCTAGTTACCCTAATTGGTTTCTTAGCCTCCATTTTTAACACCACTCAATCAAACAAATTTCATATTTTATCCTTAATCAAATCTACATTTATATATATTATTATAACACACAATTCACCAATCCTAGCATGCAATTCTAATAATCAATACTTTCAAATAATTAAGTTAAAATAAATTATACCTTGCGTCAGTCAAAAAATCGGCGACGACTAGGGTTTCCGTTTCGTGGATCGGACTCGAGTTCGGCACCTAGCGGCGTCCGAAGTCCGATCAGATTGGACCGGGTGCGTTCGGCGGATGATCGGCGAATTTCCCACGAATCCAATTTTCCGGCGGTTCCGGCGGTTTTCCGGCGAGTGTCGGGCGGTTTTCCGACGGATTCCGGAGGTTTTCCGACGGATTCCGGCGGTTTTCAGGCGATGGTTCGGGACAGGGCAATCAGGGGGTCTATCGAGCACCAGCTCGACGAGCTTGGTCCAATGGTGGTGTCAAACAGGGTAGCCGGCG